>OY882860.1:187427617-187560117 GCA_963693515.1 Pipistrellus nathusii | reverse complement strand
CCGAGGCAGACAGGGAGAGGCCTGGCCCGGGGAGCTGCGCTGGGGCCATGGGCTGGCGAGAGGGAGAGGTGGGGGGATCTGTGTGACCTGAGGGCCCCCCTGACCCCCCACCTGCACTCGCTGTCCTCTGGTTTGTCACAGGGGCCTCTGACCTTTCTTGGTGCCACCTGTCCTCTGTGGTCCGGTCTCAGACGCAGCCAAGCAGGAGAGAGCTCTGAGGTCTAAGTCACCCGTAACCTCCCCTCCTCGGGGTCTCCCCGCGGCACCTCCTCCCACCAGAGAGACAAGTCCTTCCCGTGGTCCCAGCGCCCCAGGCCCGCCTCCCGGTACCTCTGCCTCCTCCCCTGTACCCCCTCCCTGCCCTGCTCTCCCTGCTCCACCAGCACCCTCCGGGCATGGCCCCAGGGCCTCTGCACTCACCGTTCCCTCCCCGGACTCTCCCTCAGGCACCCCGAGGTCTGCACAAATATCAGCTTTTCAGAGAGGACCCCTAACTCTAAACCTCCCCTCTGCTCCCCACGTCCTCCCTGCCCAGTTCCCTGCTGCCTTCTTCTCCGTAGCACGTCTCACCACCTGAGATATTTCTTTGTTGTTCCTGATCTCCCACCACCACGTCAGCCCCGCGGACGCAGCCGAAGCCTCTGTCCGACGTGCTCACCGCTGTGTGTTCCCCAGGCCTGGGCGTGGGGCCGGCACGCAGTCGGTGCCCAAGCATTGGTTGCACGGATGATGGAGGCGTGGGGGTGAGGCTGAGGGCATGGGCAGTTTCTTTCCAGGATGAGGTTTTATGTCAGGGCGAGCGAGGATGTCTGCCCCCTGCGTGCCGTCCCTCTGGCCCGTCCTCTGTCTGCTCTGGGCCTGGCCCGGCCGGGTGGCCCTGAGGGACTGTCCAGCGACGGCTGCCTCTGGCGGGATGGGCAGAGCCGGGCCGGAGCCCAGATCCGGACACCTTTCTAGAGGAGTCCATCGGCATGGTCCTTCCAAGCTCCTCATGTCGAGAGGAGAACTTGAGGCTCAGAATGGGGGGCGGGGGTCAGACTCCAAGGTCACAGCGGTGTGGACAGATAGAAGCAGGCCCCTTGCTCAGGCAGGATCCAGTCAGCAAGACTAACTGCTCACAGTAAGAACAGCCCCCTTTGCCGCGGAGACAGCCGCGCGGACACTCACGCCCCGTGTGCAGGGCAGACCAGTCAGCACTGAAACAAGAAATTGTTGTTTAAAATTAAGAAAAAAAAAATTAAAAGGAACCTGGTCAGAGTGGCTCAGAGGTTGAGCATCTACTTATGAACCGGGAGGTCACTGCTTTGATTCCGATCAGGGCACAGGCCCGGGTTGCAGACTCCATCCCCAGTAGGGGGTGTGCCGGGGGCAGCCGATCCATGATTCTCATCATTGATGTTCCTATCTCTTCCTCTCCCTTCCTCTCTGAAAACAACAATATAGAAAGATGGTTATAGATATAGATACAGATATAGATACTAGTGAATACCCCATATTGGCATGCTGTGCGTGTGTTTGGGGTGAGGTGGGGCCCTCTCTTGCTGCCCAGTACGTTTTGCTCCAGTGCCTGCGGTAAACGGTGGGCGAGGCAGCCTGGGAACTGCCCCCCCGGGGAGTGAGCGGGGACTCCTGGTTCAGGCCAGAATGTCCAGGTGCCGCGGCATTTCACCGGCCAAACACGGTTTATCTGATCTGGAGCTTTCCCTGCTGGAACGCCTCTGGGATCGGCACAGAAAGCCAGGAGATCCCGGTGCGTGCATGTGTGTGTGTGTGTGTGTGTGTAGTTGTGTGTGCGTGCGCGTGTGTGCATGTGTGGGGGGGGGTGTGCGTGTGTGTTGTTGTGTTGGGGTGTGTGCGCGCTCGTGGCTGTGTGTGCGTGTGTGTGTGTGTGTGCAGTTGTGTGTGTATGTGTGTGTGTGCGTGTGTGCATGTGTGTGCGTGTGGGTGTGTCCAGAGCAAGCGGGTGGGAGTGGGGCTCACGGTGACCTACTGCTCCCTGAGCTCAGCCTGAAGCTCAGGGAGGGCAATGTCACGCTGACCCCGGGCAGCCCACCCCAGGCCGCGGATGTCAGTCCAGCCTCGGGGCAGAGCCAGAGTGAGCAGGGGAGGGGACGTCTTGGGGGAGGGGAGAGGGTCTGAGGAGGGCAGGCGGAACGGGGTGCAGCACAGGGAGGGCGGACGGTCTTGGGGCCGGTGGACACGCAGGTGCTCCCATATGAAGGGTCCGAATCGAACCCGAGACCCTTCAGTTCGTGGGCGGATGCTCTACTCACTGAGCCAAACCTATAGCTCACATAGGTATTTTCACAGTGGCTCCATCTGGAGCCTCGGACAGCGAGGCAGGACCAGCCCGTGGCCGCTGCAGCCCACGTGGCTCACGGTTTCCGGTTGCCCAAGGACTGCCTGGGTCAGGACCACCGTTGGTCCTGGCTTTGGTCATTTACTTATTCGTTTAGATGTTTCCCAAGCTTTTGACATACGTGTGCCCTTCTATAATTTTCATAGCGCTGAGTACCCCTCGTCCTCATGAGAACGTAGAATTAGGCACAGCTAAGCACGGTGCAGTGCATATCCCCACCAAACTCCGTGCAACGCGTACCCCCACCAAACCCTTCCCGTGCCCCTGGGGGTGCGCGGACCGCACTTTGGGAAACACTGGTAGAAAATACCTATGTGAGCTATAGGTTTGGCTCAGTGAGTAGAGCGTCCGCCCACGAACTGAAGGGTCCCCAGTTCGATTCCGGTCAAGGGCAGGCTCCATCCCCAGCCCTGGTCAGGAATGTACAGGAGGCAACCAATTGAGTCTCTCACATTGATGTTTCTCTCTCCCTCCCTCCCTCCCTTTCACTTTCTCTAAAAACCAATAGGAAAATATCCTCAGGTGAGGATTGACAAAAATGTATGCGTGCATGGATGCGTGTGTGCGTGCGTGCTTGCGCGCGCGCACACGCGTGCACACATGTTGGGGTCTGCTGGCCACGTGGGACTGGACTGTGAAGAAAAGCAGCTTCGGGCCCTGCCTGCTGACACTGTGACCCGGGCATGTCGCTGCCTGTGTAGTCAGTCCCGCAGGAAAGACCTTGAGGGTGGTTCCTAATCGCTTGCCGTTGCAAACAAATAATCTGTGACCTGGACAAACATCGCTTCTCTGCGGGCCGAGGTCACTGCAGGATGGCATGACGCCGGGCAGCTGCCCAGAACCTCGTAGATGGGGTTCACGTGCCCCCCCAGCTGTCCACCCCCCGTGTGACCCCCGGGGGCGGGTGCCGGGTCCTGGTCGATTGCCGGCCCCGGGGAGATGCTATCGGAGTGTCCGGGTGCCTTTCTCCGCCACAGAAAGGCCCCCGTCTCGCTGGCGGGTTTCAGGGTCACGTTTGGCAGACGGAGGGAGCTTTTCGTGCGGGCAGTTTTGGGGGGAGGACGGGGAGACGTTTGTTTTCTCAAGGAGTCAAGTTTAATCATGTTTACTTTCACGGCTTCTGGGTTTCCTGCATAATTCAGAAATCGTTGCCAGCTCTCAGGTTATAAAGGAATCTACCGGGTTTGTGCTCCAGTTTTATGGGTTTTCGTTGGGACTTTATCCTGGGGCGTGTACTGAGGCATGGACGTGGGGGGAATATAATGGAGCTCCTAATTTTATTTTCATTATTTTTTACAATCTTCACCGCTGAGAGTATTACATAGGTCCCCTTTTCCTCCCATTGGCCTCCCTCTAGCCCACCCCGCCCCGGCCTGCGCCGCCCCACGCACGGCCCGTGTCCATGGTTCTGTTTACATGCACCAGGTCTTTGGCTCGTTACCTCCCACCACCCTCCCTCCTGCCTGCTAAGGAACTCAGCGTGTTCTTCCTCCAGCACAAACCTGTCAGACAAAAGGCCAACACGGGCTAAACAAACAAGGTGTAGGTTTATGTGGGCAACCAAACACTAACGCTGAAATATAATACGTGTGAGTCACCCTTAACATAAGAAACTGGAACACTTCAATAAAAATTAACAGTTTTTCTTTTTTTAAAATATATTTTTATTCATTTTGTTAAGAGAGGAAAGGAGAGGGATAGAGAGCTGGAAACATCGATGAGAGAGAAACATCGACCAGCTGCCTCCTGCACGCCCCTGTCAGGGATGTGCCCGCAACCAAGGTACATGCCCTTGACTGGAATCGAATCTAGGGCCCTTCAGTCCGCGGGCTGACGCTCTATTCACTGAGCCGAACCGGTTTCAGCTTAACATTTTTTCTTGAACATTAACTTACCCGGCACTGAATAACTTCGCAAATTCATAAGCGTAACGCAAATAAGCCTATTTTTCTTGTTCTCTGAAAGCGAAATATTTCCTGTTGCGCACACCAAATAAATCGGTCCAAGACGAATGCCGTGCCCTGGTTGGTTGGTTTGGCTCAGTGGATAGTGCATCGGCCTGGGGACTGAAGGGTTCTGGGTTCTATTCCAGCTAAGGGCACACGCCCGGGTTGTGGGCTTGATCTCCAGGAGGGGGTGCGCAGGAGGCAGCCAGTCAGTGATTCTCTCTCATCATTGATGTTTCTATCTCACCCCCAACTGCCCCTCTTCCTCTCTGAAATCAATAATTTTTTTTTTAAAGGACTCATGACATGGCTGCTAACATATTTGCTGCTGGTATTAGTGGAGAGAAATGGTGCGTCTGCGTGTAAGGGAAATGAATGCAACACGCTTATAGTCATCAGTCATTAGTGACTGTCGTGGTTCGTTATTCACAATCATGTAGAGCAGAATATAGTAAACATCAAGTTACGGAATTTTTATTAAAACTGTTGCTTCTATCCCTCTCTCGGGCCACGGGTTTGACATGCTTGCTCTTGAGCTACAACGATTGCCGGCACCTGTGTGCAAAGCTCCCCTGCCTCGCCAATGGGAGAGGCGGAGAGGCGCCTGGCGGCTGTGCCGGTACCGCACGGCTTGTGCGATGTCGCTGGTCTTGCGGTTCATAGGACGATGTTGTTCCAATTACTGAAGCTGGGGGGGACGTTTCGCAACCTGAAAGGCCAGTCCTTCCTCATCGGCGCCTCCTGCTCAGGCTTTTCCTTCTTGCTTGTTTGCTTTTCTGTGCGAGCTCTCGGATCGGTTTGCCGCATTCCAGGATCACACACAGTTTACACGGGGGCGTCTCTGTGAGGCCGAGTCACCTGTCCTGACACCACGGCTGGTCTCCCACTCGTCCGAGCCCAGGCTGTGCCTCCCGGGGGCTGCTCGTGCTGGCTCGCAGATTCTGAACATCTTTGGTTACGCTGACCCCTGAGTACCGTGGTGATGGTTGGCCTGAGTCGGTCTTTCATTACAACTTCTGCTTCTACCTGCTTGTTTACATTTGTGAGTGTGTGTGTGTGTGTGTGTGTGTGTGTGTGTCTGTTTCAGCATTCCTTTTTTTTTAATGTATTTTTATTGATTTCAGAGAAGAAGGGAGAGAGAAACATCCATGAGGAGAGAGAATCATTGATCGGCTGCCTCCTGCACGCTCCCTACTGGGGATCAAGCCCCCAACCCCTGCATGTGCCCTTGACCAGAATCAAACCCGGGACCCTTCAGGCTGCAGGCTGATGCTCTAGCCACTGAGCCAAACCAGCCAGGGCAGTTTTGATATTTTATCCTTGTAACATGCTGCTGAATTTTATTTGCTGTGTTTTATTTAGGATTATTACAATAACTAGTGGCCCAGTGCATAAATTCATGTATGGGGGTGAGGTGCCTGTCCAATCTGGACCCCTTGGGGGAATGTCCAACTGCCCTGTGGGATCGGGCCTAAACTGACAGTTGGACATCTCTCTTGCAATCTGAGACCAATGGCTCCTAACTGTTCACCTGCCTGCCTGCCTGATTGCCCCTAACCACTCTGCCTGCTGGCCTGATCACCCCCAACTGCCCCTCTTCTGGTCTGGTCACCCCTAACTGCCCCCCCCCGTGCAAGCCTGATTGCCCCCAATTGCCCCTCTGCCAGCCTGATCGCCACCGACTGCTTCCCCCTTGCCAACCTGCTAGCCCCCAACATCCCCCCCCACTGGCCTGCTCACCCCCAACGCCCCCCTTCTGCGGTCTGCTCACTCCTAACCGCCTCTGCCTCAGCCCCGCCACCCTGGCTTTGTCCAGAAGGAAGTCTGGAAGGTCTCCTGGCCTAATTAGCATATTGCCCTTTTATTAGTATAGATATTCATAAGTGATAGTGGGCAGTAGGGTGCCTTACGAAGTCTTTTTCGGATTTTCATATCTGCTACACTTCAAAGTTTTTTGAAGTTTTCTCTCACGTTTTGCTGTTGAACACGAAAAAACATTGGGTTTCTGTCACTTAAGACTTTGCTAGAAATTTTCTCTAAAAATATCTTTCTCCAGCCCTCACTGGTTTGGCTCAGTGGGTAGAGCCGCAGCCTGTGGACTGAAGGGTCCCAGGTTCGATTCTGGTCAAGGGCATGTACCTTGGTTGCAGGCACATCCCCAGTAGGGGGTGTGCGGGAGGCAGCTGATCGATGTTTCTCTCTCATTGATGTTTCTAACTCTTTATCCCTCTCCCTTCCTCTCTGTAAAAAAACAATAAATGATATATAAATAAATAAAAATATCTTGCTCTGGTGCTTTTTTAAAATGTTTTTATTGATTTTAGAGAGGGAAAGGCAGAGAGAGAGAGAGAGAGAGAGAGAGAGAGAGAGAGAGAGAGAGAGAGAGAACAAGCTGCCTCCTGCACGCCCCTGACTGGGGGTTGACACCAAACCCGGGCACGCGCCCTGACCAGGGATAGAACCTGCGGCCTCTGGGTGGATGGAATGGTGCCCAGCCAACTCGGCAGGCAGGGCTGGCACTTTCGGTTTCCATGCTCTTATCATTCTCTTTCCATGTGGACTTGGTCTGTCTGTCTAGATGATCTATCTCTTCCAGGAAAGGTCTTGATTTGTGATATTTGTCTAGAAATGGTTTTTCCAGGTTTTAAGTTTTATTTGGGAAGCACTATCAGGATTGAAGTGTTCTCCTGCTTTGGCCGCGTTCCCAGGTGGCATTTCTTGGTCCGCTCCCCGCCCGCCCCCTTGTTTTCTCAATTAGGGTTCATGGTGGTTTACGTATTTTATTGGACTTTTCCCCAGAGAGCCAGCTTTTTGCCATAGTTCTTAGTAGGCTTCTCTGTTTTTCAAATTTATTTCTGCTCTAATCTTTACTAATGCTTCCTTCATTCTTGATGTTTACTTTATGATTCTTTTTCTAATATTTTTCTCTGTCCTGTTGTAATTATTACACGTATTGGAAACTGAACCCTGCTCTGACCTCCCTGCAATTAAGACTCGTGCTGTTTTGCCATTATTTCGTGGAAATCCCACAAATTCCGTTTGTATTTCCCTTTGGATGTGAGCATTGTCCAAGAGAGGGATGTGTTGTTTCTCCCACCCCATTTTCTGGACTTTTAAAATAATTTCTAGTCATTCTGCCTTGTGATCATAAAATAATCTGTTACTTTTGGATGTTCTTGAGGTTTTTCAGTTTTCATGAATGTTCTATCAGCTCTTAAAAAAGAATATACAAAAGTGAGATACAGAGACAGTAAAGCATCAAACAGGCTGTCCAATTTCAGCGGGAAGGTTAGGGAGAGGTGGGGGAGTTAAGAGATCAACTGAAGGACTTGTATGCATGCATCTAAGCATAACCAATGGCTGCAAAATTCTGGGGAGAGAGGGCATGTATGGGAGTGGGGCTGGGTGGGGCAATGGGAAGATATGTACACGTATAATAGCTTAATAAAGAATAAAAAAGGGGAAAAAAGAATGTACATTATTATTAGAATATGGTTTGATATGTTGTACTTCACTGATCATTTTATTGAGGTCTTTTGAACTCGTATTTATGTTTGATCTACTTTATGTTCCTTGGGCTGAGAGGTGAATTAAAATCTCTTATTAGCGTGCTCTGTCTGTCTGTCCCAGAACTCTGCCACGTCTTCCTGACCATGGCCACCGTGTGGTTTGGTGCTGTCTCAGCTGTACCATTTGGATTCTAAGTGGCCCTTCGTTGGCTCCCTTCGTGATGTTTGGCTTGAATTCTCATTGTCTGACCTTAAGATTATGGCCCTAGATTTTTAAGAAAATGTTGTTGTTGTTTTAATTTATTTTTACAAAGAGGAAGGGAGAGAGATAAAGAGCTAGAAACATCAATGAGAGAGAAACATCGATCAGCTGCCTCCTGCACACCCCCTACTGGGAATGTGCCCGCAACCAAGGTACATGCCCTTGACCGGAATCGAGCCCAGGACCTCTCAGTCCGCAGGCCGATGCTCTATCCACTGAGCCACACCGGTTAGGATAATACTGCTTTTTAAATACCGTATTTTCCGGCGTATAAGACGACTTTTGAAACGAAAAAAAGCCTGCTCAGATTGGCCAGAGTCAGAGAGGCGGTCTATTAAAAAAAGAACGGGTGTTGCCTCGGAGGTGGGGGGTAGTCTTATACAGCGAATATAGGCCTAAACCTATGTTTTAACTGTAAAATTAGGGGGGTTGTCTTATACGCCGGAAAATACGGTATGTTTTTATTGACTTTTAGAGAGCGGGGAAGGGAGAGGAAGAGAGAGATAGAAACATCAATGATGAAAGAGAATCATTGACTGACTGCCTCCTGCACGCCCCCCACCGGGGACCAAGCCCACAATCCAGCATGTGCCCTGACCGGGAATCAAACCGTGACCTCCTGGTTCACAGGTTGATGCTCAGCCACGGAGCCACACCCGCTGGGCCATAGTGTCCCTTTTCAGTTCCTGAAATCAAGACTTCTGCATTTCAGGACAGTTTTCCTGAATTACAGTTTTAAATATTTCTTAGGTTCAGTTGTTTGAGTTTTCCTCTTTATGCCGGGCTGGCATGGCTCAGGGGTTGAGCATCAACCTATGAACCAGGAGGTCACGGTTCAATTCCTGGTCAGGGCGCATGCCCGGGTTCTGGGCTTGATCCCCAGTAGGGGGCGTGCAGGAGGTAGCCGATCAATGATTCTCATCATTGATATTTCTATCTCTCTAGCCCTCTCCCTTCCTCTCTGAAATCGATAAAAATATTTTTTAAAGAGTTTTCTTCTTTAGAAACTTCAGTTATACCATCATTGCATCTCCCATCCGTCTGTTTTTCTTCTTGAATTCTTTAATCTCCTTGACTATTGCCTCTCCAGTTTTGTTCAGTTTTCTGTTTTAATCTATTTCTTGTTCTGCTTTGTATGGAGTGCCTCTCCCTTACTTTTCTCGCAGCTCGGTCTTCACCTCTGAAATGCATTTGTCTTTTTCTTTCGGTTCTTCCCTGAGGTCTGTCCGCTCCCGCCCGTCCGTCCTCATGTCTCACCTTACCTCTCCACTTCCTCTCCGCTTGTATTCCTGCCCTTTGGTCTTCCGTCAGGTTTGTGGGTTGTTGTTTTTTTAATTCATGTTATAATTATGGATTAGAATTTTTATTTGCTGTGTGCCAGTGTGGCATCTTTGCATGGATGCTGTGTTTATTCCTTTAACAGGTTTCCCCGCTGTATTTGAATTTCCCTGGATCAGCTGTCAACAGGAAGTCTTTGTGGAACTGGGAGAGAGGTCTCTCTGATGAAAGGATCCTTCCTCTGATTTTATGGGAATAAATTTAACAGGTGGCCCTTAAAAAAAAGAAAGAAAGAAAAAAGGGAAAAAAAGAAATAAATAAAAGACCCTCTGGACCCACTCCCCATTGGCCTCTCAGTGTATTCTCACGTGGAGTTGGTACGTTGTACCGGTGTGACGGTTTATCTACCTCCAAAGCAGTCAGTTCTCAAGCTGCAGCTGCAAACTTCCAGGATGTACCCCTCTCAAAACAGGTGCCTGTGGGCGGTGGAGTTTCCGTTAGTATCGCGCACCTCCTAGCAGCATTCCCTCTCTGATACGACTTAGAAGGGAAACCATGGAACAAGTTTACCCATGATAACAGAGCAGTGAGCACCATCACCGCGGAGCCCGGCGAATGGGGGCCGGGCGCTGAGGGGGAGCAGCCAGTAGCGAAGAAGCAGGCTGGAAGGCAGCATGAGCGGTAACGTGTTATCTGTTAAAAGACCTCGGCAGAACCCACGCCGCCAGTCAATGAAAGTCTCAACGCATGGCATGCGACTGTGCTTCCTGGAGTTCAAGCACCAGCAATCCCTTTGGCTCCAGCTCTTGCTGGAGTCTGCGGAACGGTTTTGTGCTGCGGAACTTGGAGTGAAGATCCTGAATGAGCTTCTCTTCGTCGAAGCTAGAGACCTGCCAGGTCCAACTTCGAGAGCGTTTGTCACTCAGCTCAAATGGTTTTCGTTGTGTGCTCCGATGGCCCCATCCCTGGCAATTAAATCTCTCTTTTTTAAATATATTTTACTGATTTTTTTACAGAGAGGAAGAGAGAGGGATAGAGTTAGAAACATTGATGAGAGAGAAACATCGATCAGCTGCCTCCTGCACATCCCCTACTGGGGATGTGCCCACAATCAAGGTACATGCCCTTGACCGGAATCGAACCCGGGACCTTTCAGTCCACAGACCAACGCTCTACCACTGAGCCAAACCGGTTTCGGCTAGCAATTAAATCTCTTACTAACATGGACTCTCACGAGCTATGAGGGTCCGGCCAGTAACCGCTGGTGGTCCAGTTTGTCGAGCTAGAGAAGAGCCTTATGGAACAGCACGCTTCCGTATCTCAGGATTCTCAAGCTTGAAGGTCATGACTTGCTTTTACTCCACCATCGTTCCCGAGTCTTTCCGGAGCCGCCTTCTGTTCCAGGGAAAGCGTGGAGGGACGCTCCGGAATTACAGAACTGCCGAGGAACTTAACGCCGAGGTGACAGAGCAGGAAACCGAAGATGCGCACAGGGAGCCGCCCTTCAGGAAGTTACCGGTGATCGTGGAGGTCCGAGCGCTGTTTGTGGGACGGTGAGTGCAGAGTGCCGCTGCCATGGACCGATGAGAAGCCGAAAGAGCCCCCGCCGGAGAGCGGCAATTGCAGTTCTTGAGCTATTGGCTACTGGGCTCCATCGTCCTGCTCCAAGAGACCAAGCTCCTACGTGATAGCAATCAGTTTGAAACCTGTTACTTATCTAACTCATCTTATAGTCCCTTAAGGAAAAAAAAAAAAAAGAAGAACCCCACCTGGTTCAGGAGGCAGGCTGCCCTGGCCGGTGTGGCTCAGTGGGCAGAACCCCTGGCCTGAAGGGCCCCCGATTTGATTATGGGCTTAGTCACTGGCCCTGGTTGGGGTGGGTGTGGGAGGCAACCAATCGATGTGTCTCTCTCCCTCTCCCTCTCCCTTCCTCTCTGAAATCAATAAAAATATGTTCCTGAACACAGAGGACGCCACTGTCTCCTGTGCCCGCAGCCCCCGCCGCGCGGGGACACAAGGTGCCCGGTGTGCTCCCCGGTGCCCACTCCTGCCGGCAGGGGGAGGCGTTGTCTCCCTGGCGGGGCGAGCAGGGGCGGGGGGGCTGTCCTTGGCTGGAGGAGGCCCACCCCATGCAGCCCCCGTCCCGGGAACAGCCCCTCCGGTGGGTCAGGGTGGGAAGCCGACATCTGAAGGCCGGGCGCCAGGGCTCCCGGGGGACCGGCTCCTCCTGCAGGTCCGCCCCCCCCCCCCCCCCAGGCCTTGCAGGCGGCTCTCCACGTCACAGCCCCGGGGGCCGGGCCTGTGCCGGCCCTGGTGGGAGCTCTGGCAGGCTGACCGAGAGGGATGGGCGCAGAGGGGCGCTCTGAGAGCCCACCCTTAAAGCCCACACACACACACTCACACACACGTCCGCAGGCTCCGCTCAGGGACCTGGGAACGCACTCCTCCGGCCTCGCTGCGATTGAGGACAAAGCTTCCTTCTTCCTTTTCATTTTAAAAAGTAGATCTTTGTGCCAGAACCGGTGTGGCTCAGTGGATAGAGCGTCGGCCTGGGGACTGAAGGGTCCTGGGTTCGATTCCGGTCAAGGGCATGTACCTTTGTTGAGGGCACATCCCCAGTGGGGGGTGTGCCCGAGGCGGCTGATTGGTGTTTTTCTATCATCAATGTTTCTGGCTCTCTGTTTCTCTCCCTTCCTCTGAAAAATAAAATAAAATTTTATATATATATATATATATATATATATATATATATATATATATATTTATATATGACTGAGCCAGTCGCCCAGGTGGGCACCAGCAACAGAGACAGAGACAGGGACTCAGAGAGGCTGCGGAGACAGAGGCCGAGGCCAGAGGGACGAGGTGATAGGAGCTCAGGAGCCGAGAGCCCCTGACACAGGAAGTGGGAACAGGGCCCGCCCACACCTTGACCTCAGGCTGGGTCCTGCGATGAGAAAACCGCACCTGAGCTCGCCCCAGACTCAACCGGAAGCCAACCCGAGCCTGCCCGGCCTGGTCCCTGCCGGCGGGTTTCTGGTTGAGACTTCTGGATGCCTGCCTCCTGCCTCCCTCCTCCCTCCTCCCTCCTGCCTCCTGCCTCCCTCCTGCCTCCCTCCTCCCTCCTGCCTCCTGCCTCCCTCCTCCCTCCTCCCTCCTGCCTCCTGCCTCCCTCCTGCCTCCCTACTGCCTCCTGCCTCCTGCCTCCTGCCTCCTGCCTCCTGCCTCCTCCCTCCTGCCTCCTGCCTCCCTCCTGCCTCCTGCCTCCTGCCTCCCTCCTGCCTCCTGCCTCCTCCCTCCTGCCTCCTGCCTCCCTCCTCCCTCCTCCCTCCTGCCTCCTGCCTCCCTCCTGCCTCCCTCCTCCCTCCTGCCTCCTGCCTCCTGCCTCCCTCCTGCCTCCATCCTCCCTCCTGCCTCCTGCCTCCCTCCTGCTTCCCTCCTCCCTCCTGCCTCCTGCCTCCTGCCTCCCTCCTGCCTCCATCCTCCCTCCTGCCTCCTGCCTCCCTCCTGCTTCCCTCCTCCCTCCTGCCTCCTGCCTCCTGCCTCCTGCCTCCTCCCTCCTGCCTCCTGCCTCCCTACTGCCTCTTGCCTCCTGCCTCCTGCCTCCTCCCTCCTGCCTCCTGCCTCCCTCCTGCCTCCTGCCTCCTGCCTCTCTCCTGCCTCCTGCCTCCTCCCTCCTGCCTCTCTCCTGCCTCCTCCCTCCTCCCTCCTGCCTCCTGCCTCCCTCCTGCCTCCTGTGCCGCTCAGAAGCCCCCACGGGTGCGGAACAGGGGACCCTGGGGGCCCTGAACCGCCCCAGGCTCCTGCGCAGGCGCCACCTCCGCTGCTGTGGCTCCTGGGCTGAGTCCCTCCCTTCTCTGGGCCTCTGTCCCCCTTTGCACATCGGGTCCCTGGCGTTCAGCACCAGCCTGGCGGGTGTGGGGTACGGGGTGCGGGGGCCTGCTCAGCCAGCGCTGGATGGGACACGGGAGCCCCAGAGGGTCGGGGGGGGTGCCCCCTGCAGGGCCAGAGCTGGCCATGAGAGGTGCCAGGTGCCCGGAGGGAGCTTTTCCAATGGACTCTGATGCCGATGCCCCCGAGGAGGGAGGCCAGGGGGGTCTGCCAGGCCCGTGCCCTCTGTCTCCGCCAGCCATCCCTTCTCCCACGACCCACCTGAGAACAACGGGGTGGGGGTGACAACGGGAGCCACAGGGGTGCCCCCCAGTGAACTGCTAACAGGAACACCTCCCGGTGAGGGCTGGGGGAGGCGGGAGGGGGCAGGCGCGGTGGTAGCGATGTGCCAGGCTTGTCTGACGGGGCCCAGGGCTTCGGCCGCAGCTGCCAGGCCCGTCCGGGGGGCCAGGAGCATGCTTGGGGCCTGAGGTCACACCAGTGTTGGGCTGTGGCCAGCTTGGCCCACACACTGTTTCTATTCCTGGGTCCCGGGCTCGGGCACCAAATACGGTGCTGCCTGCCTCTGGCACCCTCGGCGACAGCAGGCCTGGCTCCAGTGGCACAGCCCGCCTCCCCTGGAGTTCCAGGGCTTGCCCCACACCGTGGCAGGGCCCCGTCTCCCCAGGGCCCCGGGCCACCGAGCAGCCAGGGCCTCGCTCCATCCCTCTGTCCGTCCGCCCACTCCTCAGTCCACTCCTCAGCATGGCTCACGGGGCCAGAACAGCCTTGCCCTGCAGGGACACCAGGCGAGGAGCACAGGGCTCTTGGTTTACCTCAGGGCTCTGCCATTCAGGAGCCGGGGGGGGCAGAGAGGGGTCCCCCAGGCAGCTCACCCGACGTCTGACCCCCAGTCTCCTCACTCACGTGCTCACTGGCTCCTTTGGTCGCTCACTGATGTGCTAACTCACGGGCCCACCCACTCACTCCCTCGTTAATCCACTCATTGATCACCCACTGATCTGCTCACTCTGATTGCTCCGTCCACTGCTTTCTCACCAAGCACAGTGTTCGTTGACCCCACGGGGTTTGTTCCAAGTAAATAACCACCCAGGCATGTGCAGGAAAGCCCAGGATGGCTGCCTGCGTCCGGGGAGAACAGGCCTTGGCTGGGGCTCTGAGGGAGGGGGAGAGGAGGGGAGAGGGAGGGGAGGGAACTGTGTTCCAGCAGGAGGAACAGCAACTGCAAAGGCCCAAAGCGACGGCGTGGGGGATGGGTTTGGGAAAGGGCCAGGAGGGCAGAGCATGTGACGGGGAGAGAAATGGGGGTGCGGTCAGAGATTGGGGGACACCCGGGCCCCGGCGGGCCACCCACATATCAGGGTCTGAGCGGAGGAATGACTGGCCGCCACGTCCTCTCAGTGTCCCTCCGGCAGCGAGGGAGGGAGGGAGTGAGTGAGCAAGTGGACGAGACGGCCATTTGCACGGGGCACGGGGCACGGGGCTGGGCTCAGGGAGAAGGTGTGGGGCACAGTGGACTCAGGGAGGTCCATCCGGCCAGCTCCCTTCTCCATGCCACCTTCCCGGGGAGCCCCCTTCTCCGGACTCTGGGCCTCTGCCTGCACTTCTCCCTGATCTCGTTTATGGTCCTCAGCTCTTGGCCAGTGGTCTCCCCCAGGCAGAGCGCCCCCCAGGGGAGGCTGCACCTAACTGCCCCCTGGGGCCGAGCGAGGGCGAGAGCCGGTGCACACCTCCCGTCTCCTCTTTTGCAGATGGATCAGCAGGCACGGAGCGCGGGTGGAAGGGCCGTGTCCGTCCTGGCGGAGGAGGCCGGCCGCTGAGCCAGGCGTGTCTGCAGGAGGCTGCCAGGCTGCCCATCCCGCCTCACCGCCATGGGCCGCCCGGGCTGGTCAGTGCCAGCTCTGATGTCATCGCGGTTCCCGGCCGGGCCCCGGGGGAGGGTGGCCCATGGCACCCTCTCTGGCCGTGAGACCCACCTGTCCCAGGAGGGGCTGTCTCCGGTCCCCGGGGTCCCCACGTTTCCCCGCCTCAGAATAGAAATGATGCAACTGCCCCCTGCGGTTGCTGAGGGGGTGGGGGGTGTGGCGGGGGTGGCTTTGTCTCTGGGCACCCCGCAGGCCCAGAGGAACTGCTAACGGGGAGCAGAGTCCAGGCCCGTGAGCTCGGCCCTCCCGCCCCCCAGCGCCAAGCACGGTGTGTATTGGCTGCGCTGACTTGCTCCCAGGCAGGAGGGTGCAGTGGTGAGAGCACAGGCCCTAGAGCCAGGCGGCCAGGGTTCAGAGACCCAGCCTGCCCCGGCTGGCTGTGGGATTCTGCCTGAGCTGTCTGCCCTGTGCCTCCGATTCGCACCTGTAAAGTGGGGTGATGCTTGCCACCCGGTAAGGCAGCGTTAGGGCTCAGTGAGCGAACACATGTCAGTGTGAGAAGGTGGCCTGGCTCGCACATGGCAGACAGGCCGTGTTTCCTGAGGAGGCGAGTGAATGAACGAGCGGGTGCTGGTGTTCCTGCCATGGGGGTGGGGAGGGTGAGGCTCAGGCAGCTGAGTGATTTGCCCCAGGTCTCCCCACTGCTTCAGACAGACGTGGGGTCCCCTGCACCCCAGGCGTTTGCAGTCCCATCCTTGGGGATGAGGCCAAGCCTGTCTGTTCCTCCCAGCCACCTGGGGCACCCAGGCATGCTCCGGGCTGGGCTGCTGGCCCCATGGGCGCGACCCAGACAGGGAGGGCCCCTGGGCAGCAGTGCCAGCAAACTGCCCTGGCCCGTCCTCTCCAGACCTGCGCCCGGGAAGCCAGGGACCTGGGAGACCCCGCGTGTCTGAGCCTGAGCCCGGGCCTCAGAACCTGGCGAGCACCCCCCTGGTGCCTGCGGCTCACCCATCCTGCCCGAGAGCGAGCTCGCCTGCCAGCGCCAGGACCCCAGGCCCAGGCTCTTTTATTTACTTTTAATATATATTTTATTGATTTTTTACCGAGAAGAAGAGAGAGGGATAGAGAGTTAGAAACATCGATGAGAGAGAAACATCCATCAGCTGCCTCCTGCACACCCTCTACTGGGGATGTGCCCGCGACCAAGGTACATGCCCTTGACCGGAATCGAACCCGGGACCTTTCAGTCCGCAGGCCGACGCTCTATCCACTGAGCCACACGGGTTTTGGCCAGGCTCAGGCTCTTGCCGCTCGTCCCGAGGCTACTCGGCGGCCTGCCCTCTTGGACCAGCTCCAGGCCTGCTTTGCGGAGCTGAGCGGTCTGGGCACCGGGCCTCCCCTCACAGGCTGCCAGTCTGGCGTGCCACGGGACTGGCAGGGCCAGGCAGAGGCCTGAGGCAAAGGCACGACTTCTGATAACTGCCTGCCGGCCCTGCCCTGGCCCTGGTGGCCACAGCGGGTATGGCACCCGGTGCCCGGAGCTTCCCGGTGTGTCCGGAGTGAGCGGCTGGCAGGCCCCTGGGCTCTGGGAGCCAGAGCTGGCCTTGGCCTTGGCCGCCGTGTGTAAGGAAGCCTGTTCTTGGGTTGGGGTTGCCAGCAGCCCCGTCCGAACGCTGTGTCCTCTCTTGCAGACCAGCCAGTTCCTGCCGGAGGCTCCTGGCGGCACCGGGCGGGGGAGACCATGCCTAGGCCCCCGGACTGCCTGCTGGGGCTGCTCCGGGGCGCCCCGAGCCAGCGGGCCTGCACCCTGTTCCTCATCAGCTTCAACCTCATGTGCCTGGTGTCCCTCATGATCTACTGGCACGTGGCGGGCGAGCCGGGGGGCCCCGCGCGGCTCCCTAACCTGCCCGCCGACATCCCCTGCCCCCGCCTGGAGCCCCCCACGCCGCCCCCCGGCGGCGCCCCGCCCCCCACCAACATCTTCTTCCTGGAGACCTCGGACCGCACCAGCCCCAACTTCCTGTTCATGTGCTCGGTGGAGTCGGCGGCGCGGGCGCACCCCGAGGCGCGGGTGGCCGTGCTGATGAAGGGGCTGCTGGGCCGCGACGCCAACGCGTCCCTCCCGCCGAGCCTGGGCCTCTCGCTGCTGCGCTGCTTCCCCAACGTGCGGCTGCGGCCGCTGGACCTGGCCGCGCTGTTCCGGGCCACGCCGCTGGCCGCCTGGCACGCCGCCACGCGCGGCCGCTGGCAGCCCTACCCGCTGCCCGTGCTGTCGGACGCCGCGCGGCTGGCGCTGCTCTGGAAGTTCGGCGGCATCTACCTGGACACGGACTTCATCGTGCTGCGCAGCCTGCGCAACCTCAGCAACGCGCTGGGCACGCAGTCCCGCTACGTGCTCAACGGCGCCTTCCTGGCCTTCGAGCGCGGCCACGCCTTCCTGGCGCTGTGCATGCGGGACTTCGTGGCGCGCTACAACGGCTGGGTGTGGGGCCACCAGGGCCCGCAGCTGCTCACGCGCGTCTTCAAGCGCTGGTGCGCCACCCGCAGCCTGGCCGAGCGCCGGGCCTGCCGCGGCGTGCGCGCCCTGCCCCGCGAGGCCTTCTACCCGGTGCCCTGGCAGGACTGGAAGAGGTACTTCGAGGACGTCAGCCCCGACGAGCTGCCCCGGCTGCTCAACGCCACCTACGCCGTGCACGTGTGGAACAAGAAGAGCCAGGGCACCCGGCTCGAGGCCACGTCCCGGGCGCTGCTGGCCCAGCTGCACGCCCGCTACTGCCCCACCACGCACCAGGCCATGAAGATGTACCTGTGAGGCCGGCCGGCCGCCTGCCCGCGCCCTGCACCCATCCGGCCCGGTCTCCCTCCCTGAGGGGTGAAGGGCAGGGAGAAGGTGCTGTTGCAGGACTGGCTGCAAGCCCTGGGTCGTGCTCCCTCCAAGCCAGCGGGAGGCTGGGGAGGCACCCCTCCCGTGCAGGCGACAGGGGTGGGGAAGGGCCCCCAGCCAGGATCCGCTGGAGTGAGCAGGTGGAGGGGGCGCCCCAGGCCTGCTGGGCAGCACGCGGGCACGTGGACGTCACAGGATCCTCCCCCGAGACCCCAGGAGAGACGGGCTGATTGGGCCCAGGTGCCCGTGAGGGCGCAGCCTCAGGAGCCCAGGGTCAGGGGAGAGGGAGGCGGGAGGAGGGGAAGGAGAGGCGGCCGGCGGAGAGCCGTGTGCAAGCCCGGGCCCCAGCCCCAAGCGGGCGGCGCTCTGCCCCTTCCTGGTTCTGTGTTTTGTTTCCCGAGAGGCTGAGGCTGGCAGAGGGGCCTGGGGAGCATTCGGGGGGAGGCCCTGCCGGCCGCGCATCCTTGATTCTTTCCACAGATGTTGCCAGGGCGGCAGCTGCCCACTCCAGGGGCCTGGGGCTGCGGAGTATTTTTGGATCCGGAAAAGCATCTTAAAGGAAGCACTCCCGCCCTGCTGGCCTTAAACACAGGCAAATAATAAACATAACACACGTGACTGGCCCACAGCTGCCCTTCTGTAGTGGGGGGGTCGCCGGGCGGGAGGAGACTTCCCTGAGGTCATGCAACCTGCCTGGACGGAGGCCTGCGGAGGGAAATCTGCTCTCAGCGGAGGAAGGGCGGGCCGCAGCTGCCGGGTGTTGGGGCGGCCCAGCACCGGCCTCGCCTGGGACTGGGGGTGCTGCCAGGACCTCAGGGTCTCCGTGTGCTGCTCTTTGCCAGCGGCAGGGGAGTGTTTAGAGGCCTCTGGGTTCTGCCTGCAGACTCTTGGGCAGCCTGGGGAGGTTGTGAGTTCCCTGGCTCCAGGGGCATTCAAGAGCAGGTGATGTTTTTGATGCAAACAGTGGATTACTTGCCAGCTATTTCTCCAACCACATTTCCCCCATCTTAATTTTCTTCAGAATAAGCAGGTTTTACTTTAATTACACACACACACACACACACACGTAACGAGTGAAATGATCTCTGAGGGCCACGCACCGTTTAGTCAGTCATTTGGTCGTCATGCAGTGGGTGTCTACCCCCTGGGTCCAGCAGCCACGGCTCTCCTGATTTGCCCCGCCTCCCTCTCCAGCTCTGAGCTTTGTCCTCCATCCACACTGAACTGTATATTCTTTTTTTTTTTTTTTTTAACTGGATATTCTTTTCTAAAAAAAATAAATTTTATTGATTTTTTTACAGAGAGGAAGAGAGGGGGATAGAGAGTTAGAAACATCGATCAGCTGCCTCTTGCACACCCCTTACTGGGGATGTGCCAGCAACCAAGGTACATGCTCTTGACTGGAATCGAACCTGGGACCTTTCAGTCCGCAGGCCGACGCTCTATCCACTGTTGAGAAATCAGCTGACAGTTGTATAAGTGCTCCTTTATAGGTAACTACCTTCTTTGCTCTTGCTATTTCTCTTTGTCTTTTGCTCTTGGAATTTTTTAATATTCTCTCTTTGTCTTTTGCTCTTGGAATTTTAATTATGGTTTGTCTTGGTGTGGTCCTCTTTGGATTCCTTTTGTTTGGAGTTCTGTGAGCTTCCTGGACTTGTAAGTCTAATTCTTTCACCAGGTGGGGGAAGTTTTCTGTCACTATTTCTTTCAGTATGTTTTCGATATCTTGCTCTCTCTCATCTTCTGGGACCCCCATAATTCTGATGTTGGTTCGCTTGAAGTTGTCCCAGAGGTTTCTTACATTATCTTCAATTTTCTGGATTCTCTTGCCTTCTAGCTTCTGTGGAGGAGTGTCTTCTGGCTCTTTATGTTCCAACTCTTTGACTTGATTCTTGCGATCTTCCATTCTGTTTTTAGGACTCTGTATAATATTTTTTATTTCAGATAATGTATTCTTTATTTCTTGTTGATCCCTTATCATTTTTCATTGATTCCTTATTAATTCTAGTTGATCCCTTTTCATATCCTCATAGGTCTTATCGACCTTTTCTAGGAAATTCTTGAAAAACCTTATAAGCGTAGATTTGAACTCTATATCCAGTCGCTTTTTGTCCTCCATTTCTTTCATTTGTGGTATATTTCGTTGTCTCGGCATTTTTGCAGCTTCCCTGATGGGGCGGGGTTTCAGGGTGGAGCCTACAGCCTTGGCTTCTGTCAGCCCCGCCCTATGCGGGTCCTTCAGTGCTCACTGCAAGCACCTCTGAGAGAAAGGTGCCCTCGATTTTCGCCTGCTGCCAGACAGTCTAGGCTGTCTCCCAATGAGCCCGGTATTGAGGTTCAGTTCAGTTGGAAGTGGAGTTGGAGGTGGCGTTCAGAGCAGTCGGAGCCCCTGTCTCCTTCCCGCCAGGGCAATCTCGCGGCACAGCCAACCGTCCCTTCTCTGCATGCAATGTGCGCTCCCCCGGGTTCCGCCTTACAGCCCTGCTCCCTATGGATGAGCCTGGGTCCCCGGGGTCTGGCCTAGAGCTGGGGTTCAGAGCAGTCGGAACTGGGGCCCAGCACAGTCGGAGTTTATCTCCTTCCCGCTAGGGAACACCCGCCAGGCACTCCGCCTCCCTCCTCTCCGGCTCCGTCCTCTCCGCGCGCCACGTGTCTCCGTACCTTGGGCTTTTCCAGCTCCTCCGCTCTTCCTTCTGATTTTCTCCTTGCTTCTCGTTGTAGAATTTCCAGTCAGTCGACTTTCCTGTAGTTCTGGGTAATGTCCATTTTATATTTTAGTTGTATTTTATTGAAATTCTTGTGTGCGGCTGTGGCTAGGTGTTTACCTGTGCAGCCATCTTGGATTCTCCTCCATCTTAAAATTCTTGTTCCTCCCCAAAGACTGATGGATGTCCCCGCTGGGAGGCCCCACTGACTGCCCCTCCGGCCCTAGAGCCCCCGGCACCCTCTGTGACTGTGGGGTTCTGGGCCCATTCCTCTAACATCTTGGTTTTTTTTAAAATGTTTTTATTGATTTCAGGGAGAGGGAGGGAGAGAGAAATAGAAGCATCAATGATGAGAATCATCAATCCACTGCCCCCTACTGGGAACCAACATATAACCTCCTGGTTCATGGGCTGATGCCACACCTGCCAGGCCATCTAAACATCTCAAAGGGCAGAGCCGTGTCCAGTCCCTCTCGGGGTCACTCCCGGGGTGGGCCTCGGGCTCCCCATAGAGGACACACATGTCACTTTGCCAGAACCTCCAGAAGTTCCTGTTGTCCATGCAGACTGAGGGCCCAGAGGCAGCAGCTCTGGGCCTCACTTCCCTGGGGGCATCAGGGAGAGCCTTGGACCCTCAGCTGCCCCGACAATGACCCAGGGCCAGGCCGGGCCAGCTCTGCGGGATGCAAGCCCCCGAGTTCCCGGGCCTTCACGGGGGGGCCTGTTCTGGAGACGCATGCAGTCCGGAGGCAGCCTGGCCCGGCCTCCTCCCGCCCTGCCAGGCGGCCAAGCAGGACTCCTGTTCCTCGGGGCCCCTCTCTGAGAAAGGGGGCGTGGCCTTCAGAGGTTTGGCGTTGGGTCTAGGAAGGCCCTCCATTCACCTGCCGTGACCGTGGGGGCGGGCATAAGGGGCTGTGCCCTGGGACCAGGCGGCCAGAAACGACAGCAGCATCCCGGAGGATGTGGGCGGGCGAGGTAACAGGAAAAGGACATCCACGTCCAGGCCCTGGGCAGGAGGGTGACCTCTGCTGCCCTCGCCAGCCAGCCTGGGGGCCCTTGCCTCCCCACCCAGTACCAGGCCTTGCCCTCCTCCGGGCTCGGGCAGCCGTCCTAGTGCCCAGGGCAGGGGCGGGGAGCCAGAGCCCCTTTCCCAGGAGGCCGCGGGCCGGCCAGAGCGCTGGGGCTTTTGCGGAGATGGATGGTGCCTGCCCCCTAGCACGGAAGCGGAGATCCAATGAGCCGGCCCCTGGCGGGGAGCCCATTGTTACAACATCCCTCCCCTCCACGCGGGGAAACTGAGGCTCAGCAGGTAGGGGGCAGCACTGGGCTTAGCGCCCAGGGCGTGGCCATCCTGAGGGCTAGCTCCGGGCAGGAAGGTGGGGGGGGGGGGTGAGAAGCTGGAGAGGGCACCCACAGAACAGCCCAGAGCCCGCCCCCCGCAGCCCCCCTGCTTGGCTCTGATTCCAGGGAGGCCCTGCGCTTTGTTCCCTCCCATCCCATCCCAGTGCCTGGTGCCCGGCAACCTCAGGCCCCTCTATCCCGCCCCCACGTCCTGGGGTAGAAGGCGGAGCTCCTCAGTTCTCGGAAGGAGAAGGGAGGGGCAGGCCTGGGTGGAAGCTGCCCTGGGGACAGTAATCAGATCCAGGAGCCCGGGGCTGGCTCCGGCCCAGTGCCCGCGATGCTTCCGTCTGGGGGTTGGGGAGGATGAGGACCCAGGCTCTGGGCAAGCTCAGTCATTTATCAGCCTCTCCCAGGCCGGAGCGGCCTTCCCAGCAGCCCTGGGGAAGGGGCGCCGTCCCGCGTTGCTATAACAACATTCAGCTTCTTGTTAAATATTAAACGGAATGTCCTCCATCCGAGTGCCCACGGGAAGCCGGGCCGGGCGAGGAGCTCGGGGCTGCGTTCCTGGAAGCCGGGCTTCACCGTTCACTGTTCCCAAGTCTCGGCTCGGCCCAGCGAGGCCAGCCCGTGCAAGGCATGCTGGGAGTCCTGCTGTGCGGTGGGGGGCAGGCCTGGACACAGCTTGGGGGCCTGACAGCTGGTCGAGGACTCAGGTTTGAGCTGATGGGGTGGGGGTGAGGGGAGCACCCGCTCGATGAGCAGGGACCACAGCCGGGAGGAACCAGGTGGCGGGTGAGACTGCACCTGGGGCGGGGGCGGGGCAGCCCCAATCAGCCTTCGCCCACCACCAAGCCACACTGGGACCAGCCCCAGTCCCCAGCAGCTTCCAAGGACAGAGAGAACAGAGGCCTCCAGCGGAGAGAAACCATTTGGTGGCTGAAACCTTGAGGACATTACTGTCGGCCAAGGCACGGGGGGAAACTGCTGGAAGGAAAGACTCCAAAACAGAGTCCTGTCCACCAGGGAGGAGACTGTCCCACCACAGCCCCCAGGTGAGTGCTCCAGACCCTGGGGCCGCTCCACCATCCTCATCCCCAAGACGGGCTTCCCAAGGGCACCAGCTGTTGCTGTTTCCCAGCTCATGGGAGGTTTGAAGGGGGAGGAGGTGTTCAAGGCAAATGTTTTTAAGATCATCCAGCCTCACTTCTGCTCACATCCCATTGCCCTGGACTGAGTCACGTGGCCACCGCCAGCTGCCAAGCACGTTGGGAAGTGTAGTGTGCGTCTAGGGGGTCAAATACCCAGGTAGAACTCACTGCTCCATCACTAAGTGGGTGACAGGAAGCATGGGCACTGGGGGACTGTGAACAGTGTCTCCCACACATAAAGGGGGGAAGCGGGCCTCCAGGGTTAGTTAACTCAGCGCTCATCAACATTTTTATTTATTTATTTTAATATTTTTTATTGATTTTTGAGGGGAAGGGATAGGGAGAGAGAGAGAACTAGAAACATCAATGATGAGAGAGAACCATTGATCGGCTGCCTCCTGCATGCCCCCACTGGGGATTGAGTCCGTGCCCTTGGCTAGAATCGAACCCGGGACTCCCCAGTCCATAGGCCAACGCTCTATCCATTGAGCCAAACCAGCCAGGGCTCATCCACAGTTTTATATCTTCAGGGATCCAGTGAGTTGACTTGGGCTTATTCCTCATGGCCTCAGGGTGGCTGCCACGGCCCCGCCACCACACCCTCCTGCACTCGTGCCGAAGACAGGAAGAGAAGGCTTCTTTCTTCCTGTGTCTGGGGAAGTTTCTGAGCAGCCCCCTGGCTCAGCCGACTTCCCTATCTCGCTGGCCCACTCTTATTCCGTGACCAGCAGAGGGAATGGCATGCCCGGTCTGGTTTACAGCAGTTGAGGTTGGTCTGATTCAGGAGCTGCGATTGCCCCACTTCCTCGACAGCACAAGCTCAGCTGAGGGGGAAGGAAACCAGGCTTCCTTCAGCAGCGGAAGGAGGATGGGGGTGGCGGCAGGGAAGGAGCCCCTGTGCCCACTGGCACTTCTGCCCACCTGCTCGGCCCCAGCCCAGGGTCCATCTTTCCCGCCCAGGATTTCACTCACCCCGCCCTGTGACGGGGACACCGTCCCCACTTCCCGCTGTGGGAGCCCTCGCAGGCGTCCTGTGACCGCTTTGTTCTGAGACCAGCACAATGAGACCTGTGGACTACACTGAGTGGCCAAATGATGGTCTCTGAACGCATAACAATCTAGCCACTCAGTGTCTATCCTATAGAATAAAAGGCTAATGTGCAAATTGTCCCCTCGACCAGGAGTTTGACCAGCAGGCTGGCCGGACCCCCACCCACGTACGAATTCATGCACCAAGCCTATTAAATATAATATGTTTGTGTGTGTGTGTACATATACATATGTGTATACACACACACACACAGAGTGGCCAGATCATTATGCGTTCGGAGATCATCATCATCTGGCCCCTCTGTAGTTCACAGTGGCGGCGCTGGCAGAGTATTTTGGAGAAACACAGAGTTACCCCCATGGAAACTGCTGGCCCATCTCGCTGTGCCCTTGGGCTTTTGCGAAACCATCCCTTCACATTCCTTCACTGGATGAGGGCACGGTTCCATTGTTTTGGCCTCTGGCTCAGCCCCAGACCGGTTGGTGCTGACCCCACTTCTGGTAAGGATTATCCATCGGGATCCATGTCAGCTGCAAAGAGCCACAACAGCGAACGAGTGGCTTGACCGGACAGGAGTTCGTCTCTCGCTTGTGCAGAAGCCGCAGGAGCCGAGAGGCAGGCAGCCGGGCGGGTATGGCAGCTCCACCACGAGGGGAGCAGGGTTCCTGTTAGCTGTGGCTGCACCCCCCACCTCACCCCCACCCCCGTCCTGGCTACCACCTTAGGGCCCAGGATGGCTGCTCAAGGGCCAGCATCACGTGTGCATTCCGCCGGAGGATGAAGGGGGAGGATGCAGGGGCAGCACTCGCTGCCCCTGGGGGAGCTCCCACAGCACGGATAACTGCGCTTCCTGGCATTTGCGGGAAGTGAGTCAGAGGACCCGCAGTGGGAGGGGTACCCTGAGCGGCCCCCCATGGTGGGCCTGGAGCCAGCAGGGCGGCAGAGTTGCGCAAGGGGCAGGGCCTGTTAGCCTTGATGAGTCAGGGGCACAGGCTGTCCCAGAAAGCAGACAGGACCTCAGGCAAGGCCGCTCTTCAGCCCTGGCAGCTGGGGAATCACTCCACCGCGGAGGGAGCCTGGGTGACATCACAGCAGCCACCCCACCACGGCGCGGTCCGCCTGTGTGAGGCTCCGGGCAGCACGGTCCTGCGGGTGTGGGAGGTCAGGGTCGGGTGTGGGAGTCAGGGCCGTGGCTGCCCTGGAGGGGCCTCGGCTCTGGCCGTGTTTTTCTGTCTGGTGCTGGACACGCGGGGCGGGGGGCTGCTGAGTGGGTCTCGCTGGTTTCATTCTGAGGGTCCGTGTGCTTCAGTAACGTGCTCACACACAGTAAGACAGATGCAAGGGTGAGGGATGTTTCTCTCTCTCCCTCTCCCTTCCTCTCTGAAATCAATAAGAACATTTGTTAAATAAAAAGAAGAATGAAAAGGGAGTACAGATACATGTTACCACACGGGTGAACGTGCTCAGTGAGAGAGCCGGGCAGAAAAGGCCACATGTGCGATTCCGTGGATGTGAAATGCCCTGGAGAGACGGCTCTGTGGAGGAGGAGGCGGTGGGGAGGTTCTGAATGCAGTGGTGAGGATTGCACAACGTGGTGAGGGTATGGAAAAGCGAGGCAGATGATCTGGCGTCTCGGTAATGTTTTTCCTTTAAATATAGTGCACGCTCCTCTGTTCTGGCTCAGCGGACGAGCCAGGAGGCCGATGGCTGAGAGGCCGGCTCCAGCTCGGCCGCAGCTCAGTGCAGCCATTGTTCCGGGCACGGTGCACGCCCTCCCACTTTGAGGTCCGGGAATCGGAAAGAAAAATTCCGTGGGTGACCGCCCTGGGTGTCGTCATGGTTCCTGCCTGTGTGCTCAGTTCCGAGTGGTGCTGGGCTCGGACTCTGCGGTGGCAGAACCCCGTCTTTCTACGTGCGGCCTCCCAGCTGCGTCCTCAGGGGGTCCTGCCGCTGTTTCTGGGCATCTTGGCGCTTAATAAAGGCCCGCTCTGCCCCGGGAGAGTCCCCTCGGGGTTGTGGGTAAAGTCCACACTACTGAGCTCTCCAGCTGCAGAGCAGGGCGGGGGCTGGGGACGGGGAGGGGGGACATCAGGTCTAAAGGCCCAAGATGTGACCCTCTCTAAGCTTAAATATAGCATGGGGCAAAGGAAGGTTTATAGCGAAACACAGAGTATATTCTTATATTATTATTATTAATTATTCTATTACTAGAGACCTGGTGCACAAAATTCATGCTTGGGAGGGGGGGTCCCCTCAGCCCAACCTGCACCCTCTCCAATCTGGGACCCCCTGGGGGATGTCTAACTGCCTGGCTGCCTGATTGTCCCTAACCACTCTGTCTGCCAGCCTGATCACCCCCTAACTGCTCCCCTGCTGGCCCAATCACCACCAACTGCCATCCCCTGCAAGCCTGGTTGCCCCCAACTGCCCTCCCCTGCCGGCCATCTTGTGGTGACCATCTTGTGACACAAGGGTGTGAGGGTCAATTTGCATATTATCTCTTTATTATATAGGATTTTCCATACAAGCTACCGTATTCAGGAAGAGTTCATTCTCCTGGAGTGTGGGAGGAAACAACAGGGGGAAATTGATGATAATGATGATTAAAAACGATGATGGGGTGATGGTGATGATTAAAAATAATGGTGATGATGGTGATGAAGGCAGTAGAGACTAATTTTTTGAGCCTTTCTTCTCAGCCAGGCACTACTGCCAGCACTTGCGTACATGTTTAACTCAGTTCTCACGCTCACCCTTTGAGGAACGGCTTTGTTGACTCTGCAAGATTTCGAAGCAGCGTCTCCGTCAGGATGACCCATTTGGTTAGGTCATTCCAACATCGGCCTTTGTGTGGTGGGTGTTCCTCCTCACCAGAGGATACTTTCTCCTCGGATTTTCAGAGAGTGGGAAGGAGGGGGAGAGAGAGGCAGAGAGAAGCGTCGATGTGAGAGGGACACAGCAATTGGTTGCCTCCCACACCTGTCCCAACTGGGGCCAGGGATCGAGTCTGCAACTGAGGTGCGTGCCCTTGACCAGAACTGAACCCACAAGCTGTCAGTCTGTGGACCGATGCTCTATCCACTGAGCCAAACTGGCCAGGACTGCCAATTTCTGCTTTTCCTGTTTGGCAGATCTGACTCCTAACTCCTCGGGTGAGGCACATGAGGTGTGTGCCCTTGGACAGTAACACCCCGTCCAAGAGCGGCCCCGGCCTCCAGGCTGTGTCCCTGGAACCGCTCCAGGCTCGGCCTGGGCCCTCTGTCCTCAGCCGACGCTGCCTGCCATTGCTCTTCCCCTTCCGCCTCTGCCCGGCCTCACCTTGGCGAGGTCAGGCCCCATCCCTGGCCACCCTCCCACAGCTCCACTGAGTCTCCCCATCTGCTCCCGTCCCAGAGAAACCCCCACAGCCCAGGGGGTCCCAAAGAAGCCAAATAAACGTGAATATTTTTCCACCAGGAAACTCCACACCCTAGCCATGCCAGGAAAACAAAGGCTTTTAAAAGAAAAAGAAAAATCAGAGTCGGAAAGATACACACAAATGACTCCATGATGTTTTGGTAAAGATGGGGGAAAAGAAAACACACAAAACCACACACACAAAAACAGCATTTCGCAAAGTGCATTTCTGGCCGTTGCCAAACGGTCATAAACTGTCCCGTTTCCAACGGCTCCGAAAGGAAAGCTCATCTGCACACGCTCCTTACTTTCCATGTGGGTTTGAAACGCGGCCCCGCCCAGCTCCGTTACAGAAGGTCAGCACAGAGGTTGAGGGAAATAGCCCACGTGAAGAGAAGAGAAACAGACCAGCCTTCAGTCCAGGGCCTAGAAACTGCTGGAAGCCCTCAGCCCAGCCACCCCTCTCCCACCACGAATCATGGACTTGCAGGACAGGGAGGGGCCCTGGGGACTGGCCCGGCTGCTACATCCTGGATAAGCATGCCCCTTCTATTTTAAGAAGTCTGTGAGTTATGAAAACACTGAAATGAACGCTGGCTTAAAGAGGGTAGAACTTTTGCCCTAGCAGGTTTGGCTCAGTGGGTAGAGCGTCGGCCTGTAGACTAAAGGGTCCTGAGTTCAATTCCTGGTAAGGGCACATGTCCGGGTTGCAGGTTTGGTCCTCAGAAGGGGGTGTGCACGAGGCAGCTGATCAATGATTCTCTCTCATCATTAATGTTTCTATCTCTCTCCCTCTCCCTTCCTCTCTGAAATCAATTTTTTTATTTTTTTAATATATATATTTTATTGATTTTGTACAGAGAGGAAGGGAGAGAGATAGCAAGTTAGAAACATCGATGAGAGAGAGTCATCGATCAGCTGCCTCTTGCACACCCCCTACTGGGGATGTGCCCGCAATGAGGTACATGCCCTTGACCGGAATCGAACCCAGGACCCTTCAGTCCCCAAGCCGACACTCTATCCACTGAGCCAAACCGGTTTCGGCTGAAATCAATTTTTTTATAAAAACTTTTTATATATATATATTTTATTGATTTTTTTACAGAGAGGAAGGGAGAGGGATAGAAAGCAAGAAACATCAATGAGAGAGAAACATTGACCAGCTGCCTCCTGCACACCCCCGACCGGGGATGTGCCCGCAACCAAGGCATGTGCCCTTGACCGGAATCAAACCTGGGACCTTTCAGTCTGCAGACCGACACTCTATCCACTGAGCAAAACCAGTTTCGGCTATAAAACCTTTTTTAAAGAAGCTTCCCTGGCCAGTTTGGCTCAGTGGATAGAGCATCATCTTGTGGACCAAAAGGTCCCAGGTTCGATTCTGGTCAAGGGCACCTACCTCAGTTGCAGGCTCCTCCTCAGCCTGGGCCCTGGTTGGGGCGCATGCAGGAGGCAACCCATCCATGTGTTTCTCTCGCACTGATATTTCTCTCTGTCTTTCCCTCTCTCTAAAAAAAAAACCAAAAAAAAAAAAAAAAAAACGGGAAAAGATCCTCAGGTGAGGATTTAATAAAAAGAAGTAGATGCCAAAACCCGTTTGGCTCAGTGGATAGAGCATCATCTGTGGAATAAAGGGTCCCAGGTTCGATTCCAGTCAAGGGACCAGTCGGGGGGGGGTACAGGAGGCAACTGGTCGATGTTTCTGTCTCATCAAAGTTTCTGGCCCTCTATCCCTCTCTCTTCCTCTCTGTAAAAAAATCAATTTTATATATATATATATATATATATATATATATATATATATATATATATTTTTTTTTTTTTTTTTTTTTTTTTTTTTTTTTTAAAGAAGTAGAAGATAGAATTTTGTCCAGCCAGCATGGCTCAGTGGTTGAGCATGGACCTATGAACCAGGAAGTCACAGTTCAATTCCCAGTCAGGGCACATGCCTGGGTTTGGGGCTTGATTCCCAGTGGGGAGGGAGTGGGGGGGGGTGCAGGGGGTGCAGACCATTAATGATTCTCTCTCATCATTGATGTTTCTCACACATCCTCTCCCTTCCTCTTTGAAATCAATAAAAATGCACTGAGTGGCCAGATTATGTGATTAGAGATCATAATAATCTGGCAACTCAGTATATATTCTATAGAATAAAAGGCTAATGTGCAAATTGTCTCTTCGAGCAGGAGTTCAACCAGCAAGCAGGCCGGCCACCCACCCATGTCCCCTCCCCCTGGCCAGGCTGACAGGACCCCATCCATGCACGAATTCTTGCACTGGGCCTCTAATGTATATACAGTGAGAGGCCAGATTATTATGCGTTCAGAGATCATGATAATCTGGCCACTCAGTGTTTATTGAAAAAGAGGAGCCATTGCTGGGCGGGGACTAGGTGTCCAGCTCTAGCGTCTGGTGCTGTCTGAGGCAGAGGTGGGCATTGGGAGGAACTGGCCATGTCTCCACACAGGGCTCCTGCGGGAAAAGGCAGGTCAGTCTATGGCCAAACTTCCCAGAATGCACTGAACTGAAGTATGAAGAATGTCGCGTTTTGTTTTGTTTGGAACTCACAAGCATCTCGGGCACAGAGCCACCTTGTTGTTAGCCCAAAACCATGTCCCGAGATGAAAATATAATGGATTTGGGATTTTGCCTCTAGTTCCGAGGGTGGGCTGTGTAGCCAGGCTGCTCAGGTTTGACTCTGGGCGCCCTTCCTACATACAAGCCACACGCTTTGGACAAGTTACCCACCTACTTGTGCCTCCACGTCCTCATCTGTGAAATGGGGACAATAGCTATTCCTGCCTCATAGGACTGTTGTGAGATTGCATGTGGAGGCACCCGGCACAGTTCTGGGCGTGGAGGAAAAGCTCCATAAACACCGTTATGTCTATTTCTGCTCCGCCCCTGAGCCTGCGGTCCCATCTCTGAGGCTCAGTTTCCCCATCTGTAAAAGGAGGGGTGAGTGGCTGCAGACGATCCCTCCCCTCTCTGTATACACACCTCACCCTCCTATCAAGGTGCGGAGCTTGGTCCTAACCCCGAGGGTGTGGTCTGCACCGAGGGCAGCGTGGCAGCGGGCCACTCGGCCTGACCCTTCAGACAGCAGGCCGCAGCCACTTCCTCCCTCTCGGAAGCAATGCCACGCTGCGGGGAAGCCCACGCGGCGGCCTGGACAGGCCCACGCGGAGGACGAGTGAGGCCCCCCTCGCATGAGCGAGCCATCTGGGAACTGGGCCTTGCAGGCAGCGGATGCCACTTGGAGCTGAGGGATGGTCCTGCCCGGCCCACGAAATTGTGAGCTGTGAGCCCCAGCCCGTTTGGCTCAGTGGATAGAGCATCAGCCTGCGGACTGAAGGCTCCCACAGTTGGTGCCAGTCAAGGGCACCTGCCTAGGTTGCAGGCTTGATCGCCAGCCGTGGTCAGGGCACATGTGGGAGGCACCCATCAATGTGTCTCTCGCACATCGATGTTTCTCTCGGTCCCTCTCCTTTCTCCCACTCGCTAAAAAATCAAAGGAAGGATATCCTCCCGTGAGGATTAACAAAACAAAGAAGAAAAAAAAAAAAAGACAGAAATATGCAACTGTGAGCGAGTAAGTGACCTTTGTGTGAAGCCACCACATGTGAGGGGGTTGCCGTGGGAAACGATGCCCACAGGCCGTCTGATTTGGGGAAGTGGGACCCACAACTGGCGGGGGGTCAGGCCGTGGAGGAAATGGGTGAAAGTCACAGGCTTGGGGCAGTGAGGGGCTGCCCCTCACCCCCCACCCCCACCCCCTTCACCTGGTGGGACAGAGGTGGGATCGCTGCCTTTGGGCCTGAGAGCCGCTCAGCCTGACCTTTCTCACCACGCAAACAGGTCGCCGGGAGGGGAGATGGCCGAGTGCTGCCCAGGCCGGTGGAGGGTCCCGGAGGGCGGGCTGCTGTCTCTCCTTTTAGCAGAAGGAAGCTGCGCTGTCCTGAGGGGGGCGGGGAGAGGGGAGGGGATTCAGAGTGGAAGCTGGAGGGCTGTCTGCACCCATGGGGGCGGGGGGCAGCACCGCTTGTCTCAGTCCCGTCCTCCGCCCTCCGCAGTGACCGGCAGGACCTCACTGACTGGTGCCCCTCCGCCGCCCTCATCCTCCCAGCGCCCCCTCCCACCACATGGAGCCCAGGGCGGGAGGACTGGGGGGCGGAGCTGGGAGGGCTGGGAGGAGGGGGGACCGAGGGGAGGAGAATGAAACCCTGCCCTCAGCATCCCTGGATGAAGGGGTGGCGAGCGCAGGAGACTCGGTGCTGCCGCCTGGAGGCCGCGCGGGGGGTGGCGCCGGCGGGCGGGGCTCCGGGCGCCGGGTCGGAGGCCGCCGGGCGGGGCTCGGGTCTCCCGGGCGGCCTCCCCCCGCGGGACCCCGGAGCCCCGGCCCCGCTCCCCCACCCGGGCCTTCGTCCCCGCAGCGCCGGCCCGGAGCGCGGTCCCCGCGGGAGGCTGCCCGGCCCCGCGGTTTCTGCTCCTCCGCCCCGGCCTCCTCGGGGCCGGGACGCAGCGCCGCCCGCGGTCCCTCCAGCCGGGGTCTGCGGGCCGCTCCCCGGGGCGCAGCGCAGGGCCCGGTGACCCCGCGCCAAGGAGCTGGAGCCTCTCCCGGGGCGGGGCGGCGGGGCGGGGCGGGGCGGGGGCGGGGATGGGGGCGGGGGCGGAGGGGCGGGGGGTGGGGGGGCGGGGGGATGGGGGGGCGGGGGGATGGGGGGGCGGGGGGGTGGGGATGGGGGTGGGGGTGTTTCTGTGGTGTGTTGTGTGTTTGTTTCTGTGGTGTGTTGTTTGTTTTGTGGTGTGTTGTGTGTTTGTTTCTGTGGTGTGTTGTGTGTTTGTTTTTGTGGTGTGTTGTGTGTTTGTTTTTGTGGTGTGTTGTGTGTTTGTTTTTGTGGTGTGTTGTGTGTTTGTTTCTGTGGTGTGTTGTATGTTGTTTGTTTTGTGGTGTGTTGTGTGTGTTTGTTTCTGTGGTGTGTTGTGTGTTTGTTTTGTGGTGTGTTGTGTGTGTTTGTTTTGTGGTGTGTTGTGTGTGTTTGTTTTGTGGTGTGTTGTGTGTGTTTGTTTTTCTCTCTGTGCAGGGTTTTGTGTGGTGAGTGTTTGGGTGAGGAGGTGGGAAACTATTTAGCTTTGTGAGAAACCGCCCAGCGTCTCCCCTGGAGGCTCACTGGTCTGCATCCCACCAGCCAGAGGGTGCTGTGCTGCACATCCTCACCAGCACGGGGGTTTGTTTGTTGTTTTAGTTTTGGACCCCAGCCATTTGGATGCCATAGGTGTGCTGTTTTAATTGCAGACCCCGGGGTATGGTGCTGGCCATCTTTTCACGTCCTCTCTGCCACCCGGAGAGCATCTTTGGCGAGGTGTCTGTTCAGATCTTTTGCCCGTCTTCAGACGGCTGCTTTGTTTTCTTATGGTGCAGCCATACGACTCCTCGGCATGTTTTGGATACAATTCTTCGTCAGCTCTGTTTGGCCAAGATTTTCTCCCTGCCTGTGGCTCGCCTCTTTTTTTTTTTTTCTTCATTCCCCTGATGGAGTTCTGCTTTTAGGACCTCACTTCGCCCTCTACCTCCGAGTCTGTTAGCAACAGGAAGGCGGTGTTGATGTCCCCATGGCTGAGTCCCTCGGCGGGTTTGAACTTGACCGGGTGGAAAGGATACATGGACTAAGCCTCTAAAACCTCCCACCCACCACCTCGGGGCTGTGATGGAGGACAAGCGGGTCAGTGTTTCTAAAGCCCTTGGAGGGGCCTGGGACTCGGGAAGTGCTCGGTTACCTCAGAGGATTGTCACAATGAGCTTCCATCTGGAACAGCTTCCTCCTCGCTCTTCCTTCTCACAATTTCCCCGCTACGTTCACACGCTCACTTTCAGGGAGAGTCATGTTGATTAATCTTTCTCAATATCCTGTTTGGGTTTTATTAAATGCATAAGAAATTTAGAAAAAACAAACATTTTAATAAGGGGTGTTTTTTAACCAAGAATAAAGCCTGTTTTTTTTAATTGAAGTATCTGTTATGCCCCTTTTCTTCACATAGAACTTATCAATCTTTGCTAAATGTACTTCCTAACATTTTACTTCCTTTTTCTTCTTTTAAATTTAATTTATTTTCCATCACCATTTATCCCCCTATACCCTCTCCCACCTCCCCCCATCGCCCTTCCCCCATCACCACACTGTTGTTGATGTACATGAGTTCTCTCTCTCTCTCTATCTCTATCTCTTTCTTTTTTCCTTTGTTGCTCACCCTTATCTCTCCCACACACACTTCTTTTTTCTTAAATGTTATTACGAATGAGGTCTTTTAATCAGAGACATGTTCCAACTGATTGCTATATATCTATAAGGTTTATAAAGGCAATTGATTTTTTTTCATAGACTTTATTTTTGGCGCAGTTTTAGATTCACAGCAAAATGGAGAGAAACATACAGAGATTGAAAAGGCCCCCTGCAAAAAAAAAAAAAAAAAAAAAAAAGAAAGAAAGAAAGAAAAGAAAAAAGAAAGAAAGAAAGAAAGAGAGAGAGAAAGTAAAGGCTCTCTGCCCCACACGTCCCCATTCCCACTGTTCCCCAACAAAGCGGCTAATTGGTTACAACTGCCGACCCTACACTAACACATTATTGTGCCCCAAAGTCCATGAGGGGCACTTAACTAGTTTCACTTGACTTTTAAATATTAATGTTTTTAAATCTCCTTAAAGTTTTTGTTTATTTCTTTTTTTCTATGTCACTCAGCTTTTCTGGGGAACAATCTGAAAACAGTGGGATTTGCCTTTGTGTTTTCCACACTTACAAACTCTTCCACCTGGGGGCGCTGTCTGACTGCGTGGTTAGTTCCCCCAACGCAGCGCTGCTCCCAGGTGAGGGGAGGGCGTCTGGGTCCCGCCAGTGAGGAGCATCTATCTACATATTTCAGCATGTGAAAGTGTTCCAGAGAACCGGAGTACATCAAGCAGTGCTCGGAGAGTTAGGAGTCACACTTTATTCACCGGTGGGCTTAGAGAAAATGAAATCAGATTCTAAGCAAGGCTACAAGCAGGACTTCCCTCTTTATTAGAGAGCCAGCCCTGTGTGCGCTTAGTGGTTCTCTCGCTGCTGGCCTTGAAAACAACACAGTTCTATCCAATTAAAAGTGCACCTGGCACCGCATTGCGAGTATCTAGCCCTGGCCTACAAGGTCGGACAGCGAAGTTTATCTTCCTCGTTATTCAAGCGGCGAAAGCAGGCTGGAAAGCAGTGTTATTTTTTTCAGAATAAGAGGCTGTCTAAAAAATAGAGAATTTCAAACAGTAGTTTTACAGAATGGGGGTTAGCCTCTCAGAAGCATAAAACCTATCCCTATGCTAACAAGGTCTTTTCCAGCATTAGGACTAGGTGTTGGGTTCCGGCAGATGCCCCCTGAGCACCTATGGAGGCACTCGTTTGCTGTTTCTCCCGCAGTCAGTGCACTTGGAGACGGCTAGGCTTCTCCACATTCGGCAATGAGGCTCAGAGAGGGAGTCGCTGGCCCAGGGTCACACAGCGGGCAGGTGTCAGAGCTACGTCTCTCTCCTAGAGCCCGTGCTCTTTGCCTGGCCCCCAAACTGCTCCGAACGCTGTGACCTGCAGCTCCTGGGACATCTCAGCCCTGGGCCCTTCCCACGGTCCACACAGCTCTGTGGCCCCCAGGCCTCATTCTCCTGCAGGAGAAGCAGCCAGCTCAGCAGCCACCCATGTCCCCTCCACTCCCCCCGCCCCCGTGAGCACAGCTTAAAGCCACAGGACACAGGCCTGGGGGAAGTGGGGGGTATTGGGCAGGCCCAGGGTCACAGGCCTAGGAGGCAGAAGAAAAGACATTGTTGTTGTTTTTGTTTTTTGTTTTTTAATATATTTTATTGATTTTGTACAGAGAGGAAGGGAGAGAGCTAGAGAGTTAGAAACATCGATGAGAGAGAGTCATCATCATCAGCTGCCTCTTGCACACCCCCTACTGGGGATGTGCCCACAACCAAGGTACATGCCCTTGACCGGAATCGAACCCGGGACCCTTCAGTCCCCAAGCCGACACTCTATCCATTGAGCCAAACCGGTTTCGGCAGAAAAGACATTGTTAAAAAAAGAAAGAAAAGACATTGTTCTTCCCTTCTCCCAAGCTCCATGCACAGGGAGGAGCAGGTGGGTGCCTCCAAGGCTTCTGGGGTGGTTTGAAGTGGGCACAGAGGCGGCCAGCGGGCATCTGGGCTCTGATGAAGAGCCTCAGACTTTGATTCAAATTAATCCTGGCCTTGCCAGGTCCCCACCCGTGCTTTGCTGTGTGACCTGACAGGGCCCGTCTCTGTGTGCTGTGTGCTGAGGGAGGTACAGCGACCATGAGGAAGCCCCTGGGGGAGAGGAGGGGAGAAGGGAGGGGCTGGCTCACAGGGCAGGCAGCAAGGGGGAAGCTGGTCTGGTGCCACCTCCAGGCCCTGCCTCCCGAGACCCCACCTGGAGCAGCTGAGCCCAGAGGTGCTGAGAGCCCGGGCAGGACAATTATTACTGAGACTCTGCCCTGGGCCACACACTTTGCATGCATTGTCTCATTAAATCTACATTAATTTACGGTGATTACATCCTCTTCCGAGTAATCCTACCTGCAAGACGGGTCTTCTCAATGTAGAGTGCTCTACAGCCATCTCGTTACCCCATTTTACAGATGAGGAGGTTGAGGCCGAGGAAGGGAAATAACTTAGCCAGGGTTAAGGCGGGGCGGGGGGGGCGGGGTAGGGCCGGGGCAGAGAGGGATATCGGGCACGGGGTCCCTCGCCTTTGAGGGCAGTGTTAGTATGTCAGCCATCGGCAGATTTTCTGAGACCTGCAAGGTCACCGTGTGGCTTCGGCAACCTGTCGCCAGTTGGCCAGGCCAGTGAAGACTAACTGCGGGGAGACCCCTCCTTAGCTGAGAGCCTCTGGACTTGGGCCCCTTCTACATGGAACAAAACGGAGGCCCAGTAGGTCCGTGGTGGAGGTCAGACTCAGGGGGAGCTGCCTGCCGCTGCCCAGGGCGTGGCTTCATTCCATCTGGGAAGAAAAGGCGATGTTTTTTTCAGTGTTTCCACCCATTCTCCCATCGTCCACCTGGGGGCGCTGGATAACAAGGCTGTGACTGGAGCTCGGCAGAGAGATCTCTGGATGGCTGGCCTGGGGGTGCGGGTCTCCCCGCAGGGCCCATGGCTCCTTCCCCAGGATGCTCACCTGCAGCTCCCGACACTCGCCAGGGGTCCCGCAGACCCGAAGGTGCCAGTTTCAGTGGTGGGATGCCTGGCCGGTGCTGATGGAGGCTACACATCTGGCCTCGACCGGCACCTGGGTGTCCGGCAGCCTCTCACCGGGCCAGCTGGGCGCTCAGCCATGCCCCCGCTCCCCTGCCGTCTCCAGAACTCCTTTTCCTTCTCCATCTTCCCTCTGACGTCATGGGCTGCTCACGGGTTCACGGGGACCTGCAGCCTCCCCCCCTCCTCAGTGCCCCCCTCTTTCTCTCTATAACCACGTTTCTGGGCGAGACCCCGGGTCTTCACTGAGGCCTCGGTGCAGGGTGCCGAGTGCACAAGGAGCAGGCCCGGGTGGGTAGCGGGTGTGTTTAGATGAGACGGGGGGACAGGGCCTCATTCACACAGATGGGCATGCCTGTGGGCGACCTGCCCGGCTGAGCTGCTGAGGGCAGGGGGGCCCTTAGCCACAAGCCCACTGTGTGAGGCACTCCAGGTTCACGGAGCACGGGTCCCCCTGGGGCTGGGGAGTCCTCAGGGCACTTAGGGCCTCAGGATGTAGCACTAACTAAAGCGACTCCCGTGGAGAGAAAGTTCCTGTTTCCTCGCATCTCTTTCCGGCCTCTGCTCAGAGCTGGACCCCTGCAGCCACTGCGCCTGCTGAGCGCTCGCTTCCTCTGGGCACAGCAGGCCCTCATCCATCAGCCAGAGCCAACCTCACTGTTTCCCTGTGTGATCGCTATGGTTACTGTCTGTCTCTGCTAGTGCTACGCGTTCTCTGTGATGACATAAAGCTTATGTTTTAAGGGAAAAGTAGGAGAATTTAAGGATGTCACAGAGTGGGCTCCGATGACCCGAGCCTCCAGGGTGCCCGGGGGCGCCTAGGTTTGGGAAAAGGAGAAAGTGCTCCCCTGAGCCTCCCAGCCACCCGCTGGGGCCCTGCTGGGGGCTCGCCCCTGGCACAGAGGAGGAGACTCTGGCCCTGCGAGGGGAAGCGACCATGACAGAGAAGCCCCTTGCCTGGGGGGATCTGCCCCCCCCATGCCACACCTGAGCCCCTCCCTCAGGGCCAGCAGCCTCTCGGCTGGCAGCCTGGGCCTGGGGGCAGGGGGGTGCAGCCCTGGAGGGCCCGTCTGAGCTGCAGCTCTGTCCCCATGACTCACCCCTGGCCCTGTAACATACCCCCAAAAAAGAAGGGAGCCCAGGCCCAGGGTAGCGTGGGGTGGGGGTGTGGGGGTGGGGGGTTATGTGCCACCCAGACACCATCATCTCCACATGCAGGAGGACACGGACTCAGCCAAGGTCACAGTGACGCTGGAACCTGTGCTCTGTCCTTTTTTTTTTTTTAAGTAATTTTAGACAATGAATTTGGTAAGAATAGGGTTGTTGTTTTTTAATATAGTTTATTGATTTTTTTTTTTTTTTTAGAGAGAGAGAGGAGAGAGAGTTAGAAACATTGGTGGGAGAGAAACATTGATCAGCTGCCTCCTGCACACCACCCACTGGGGATGTGTCCACAACCAAGGTACATGCCCTTGACCGGAATCGAACCCGGACCCTTCAGCCTGAAGGCTGACACTCTATCCATTGAACCAAACCGGTCAGGGCTGTGCTCTCTCCTTTGCGACTCCAGCTGGTGGAGGACACGGAGGATCTGTGTCCCGGAGGCCCAGTGGCACGGAGGGGGGGTGCCAGGGGAGGCAGGTTCTGCCTCTGCCAGCTGTGTCCTACGGGTGACAACATGCCCTCTCTCTGCACACCAGAACCCCCCTCCCCCGCGTTAAGCTCCCTCACCTTATCACTGCCCCTTCCCACCCCACACCTTGTCACCAGAACCTCCGGGAACTGAGGAGGTGCTCCCCAAAGGCTCACCGCACCTCATCCTCTTCTTCCAGGCTAAGGTTGGGACAGAGTGACAGAGAGAGGCAATCCCCTCCCTCAGGCGCCAAAAAGTACTAGTCAACACCACCGACCCAGTTAACCGCGTCGCGTGATCTGAACAGACATTTCTCTGAGGACACGCAGGGAGCCGAGGAGCACATGGAAAGGATCATCAGGGAAATGCAAATCAAACCCACCCACACCCCCGCCTCCCAGCCACCAGGTGGCGTCATCAACCGGAACCCACCGCTGGGGCGTGGACAGCAGTGCAGCCGCTGTGAAAGAAGTTTGACAGTTGCTCCGTGAGTAAACATAGAATGGCCTTGCAATCGCACGTCTAGGTGTATCTCCAAGAGCAAGGCAAGCATGCCACACCAAAACCTGTCACAGATGTCATAGCATGAGTCAGAACAGCCCCAGCGTGGGAACACCCTCAATGTCCACAAACATGATGAGTGGACAGGTGTATATCCTATCCAGACCATGGTTTCTTTTCTTTTCCTAACTTTTCTTTCGTTGATTTCAGAGAGGAAGGAAGAGGGAGAGGGAGAGAGAGAAACATCAATGATGAGAGAGAATCATTAATTGGCTGCCTCCTGCACGCCTCCTTCTGGGGATCAAGCCCACAACCTGGGCATGTGCCCTTGACAGGAATCGAACCCAGGACCCTTCAGTCCACAGGCTGATGCGCAGCCGACAAGGGCCAGACAATGGTTCCTAACACCACTGGCCAATGAAGGGAACCAAGGGTTCTCTGGAGAAACGGCTGCTCGGGGCCTGGAGCCGGAAAGACACAGAATGAGCCTGAAACACATGTAGTGCCAGAAACCAGCAACGGAGGAAATGCTGAACCACACACCTACCATGTCCAGGGACATGGGCCAAAAGATAGAACTACTGATGGGAGAGAGGAAGAAAGAACTGGATTATAGCACAAAGTAGAAAAAGGTCTAAAATATATACCCATAAAAATAAAAATATGTCCATAAAAATAAAAGCAAGCCTGATATAAATGAACTTGAAGCCTGGGGTACGAAATTTGTGCATGGGGATGGGGGAGGGGAGGGGTGTCCCTCAGCTCCAAACCAGGAGCCCTAAGGGGATGTCCTATTGACAGCTTAGGCCGGCTCCCCGTGGTTCTCTGCTCTCTGTGGGGCCTGGCTGACCCACACCTCGGCCATGACCAAGTAGGCCATGCTGGGAGCTGCCTCCTCCCTGCTGTCAGTCTCCCCAGAGGCAATGAGGTGAATTTGCATACTCACTCCTGATTGGCTGGTGGGCATTGTGAAGGTATGGTCAATTTATTTTTTTTTTAATATATTTTATTGACTTTTTACAGAGAGGAGGAGAGAGGGACAGAGAGCTAGAAACGTCGATGAGAGAGAAACATCGACCAGCTGCCTCCTGCACACCCCCTACCAGGGATGTGCCCGCAACCAAGGTACATGCCCTTGACCGGAATCGAACCCGGGACCTTTCAGTCCACAGACCGACCGACGCTCTACCACTGAGCTAAACCGGCTTCGGCAAAGGTATGGTCAATTTAAATCTTTCTCTTTCATTAGTGTGGATGACTGAGTAGGTAAATAGAGTGAGGACGCAAATCTCCCCAGCAGCAGCATTCCAAACCACTCATGTGGACACTCCGGCCTCCGGGAGGGGGGGCAGAATCCCCACTCGAGTGCGGCTGTGCGTAGAAACGTCTCCCGAAGGAACTGGGTCCTTTCAAGAAGTCCATCAGGTGTGCCCCATTATGAGACCCGTGTTACAGATGAGGCCACTAGGCCTCAGAGAGGCCAGCCCCCGATCCTGCTTCCTGCTTCCTTGGCCTGGTCCATGCCCTGTGTATGCCCTGGGATCTCACAAGGGTGTGAGGGATATTTAGTGACTAAAATTGTCAAATGAGGGAACGGAGGAAACCTCAGAGCGGAGAGACAGAAATGGAGTGAGAGAGGAATTAGAGACCGCCGTTTGTGCTGTGTGACTCTGGGCAGGCCCCTGACCTCTCTGGATCGGTCTCACTCTCCTCATGTAGGAGATGGGATGGTCGTTGCTGCCTCGTGGGGTCGACGTGAGAATAAAAGGAGGCCACTCCGCGCGCACAGCTTTCTGTTTTCTAAAAGGCAGCTTCAGCCTCCAAGCCCCGCCTCTGCCCAGCCCGCAGGAACACGTTCCAGCTCCAGAATCCTAGGAATTTCAAGGGACGGACTGGCTGGCTGGGGCTAGTCCTGCCCGTGGCCTCCCGTCATCACAGGCCAGCTGACGCGGACAGCTCCCTGGTTCCTTCTTATCCCTGAGGGGGGCCCAGAGTCTTTCCTGGGGAGACTGGCCGGGTCCCAGTGGCCCACACACCCTGGAACGCCCCCACAGAAAGCAGTGCTGGCAGAGCCATGGCGGCCTGTGCAGAGGTGGACCCAGCAGAGGCGGGCGTGGCCACGCCCCGGCCCTGGATGCCAGCCTGGGGCAGCTCCCAGAGCGGGCGAGGCTGAACGGGAAGGAGCTGGGGAAACCTCTGGGCAAGTAGAAGGGGAGACGGAGAAACTGAACACTCTGGCCAAGCCATTTACAGCCAGACCACAAGGCCGCCTCCCTGGAGATAGCATCTGGCCTCCGTGATATCTTAGCTCCAGGCCCAGAAAAGCAGCTCAGCCAGGTGGACCACGCCAGGCCCAGCTGCAACCAGCAATGGCCCTGTGCTGGCCCCAGCCAATCAGTGGAGACCAGGACCTGGCACGGTACACCTGGGAAACGGGTGGCTGTTCTGCGGAGACCTCCCCTAAGCTTCCCACTGGCAAGAGAGAGAGCCAGCTGGCACTTCCCCCGAGCCTTTCCCTACCCCTTCTTCCCCACAGGCACGTATCTCCGAAACGCCAAGGGTCCCCACGAGACTGGCAACCGGGGAGCAATGGGCAGTGGCAGCAGCAGCTTGTCCCAGACTAACCCCCTGAACTTGTCTCCAAGGCCCTCCCCCTGTTTTTAAAAATATATATTTTATTGATTTTTCTCAGAGAGGAAGGGAGAAGGATAGAGAGTTAGAAACATCGATGAGAGAGAATCTTCGACCAGCTGCTTCCTGCACACCTCCCACTGGGGATGTGCCCGCAACCAAGGCACATGTCCCTGACCGGAATCGAACCTGGGACCCTTGAGTCAGCAGGCTGACGCTCTATCCGCTGAGCCAAACCAGTTAGGGCTCCAAGGCCCCTTAAAGCCACAGATCACACAGGCAAGGGGTGAGTGGGGGGTATTGGGCAGGCACTGGGAGTTGAGGCCCAGGTCAGTATCAGTAACTGAGCAAAATGAATGCCCGGCTGGGGCAGTTGGAAGAGGATGGGGCCTTGTTGCTTCTTCTAAGCTAAGTCCTTCCTTGTTTCACTGCCCCCAGCTTCTTTAAAAATATATTTGTTATTGACTTCAGAGGAAGGGAGAGGGAGAGAGAGAGAGAGCAATGATGAGGGGGAATCAGGAATCCCACCATGATCTCCTGGTTCATACGTTGACGCTCCACCACTGAGCCTTCCGGCTGGGTCACTGTCGCCAACGTGGATGAACATATTCCCAAGATCACCGGGGCTTATATTGGGAAATCCTTTTTATTTATTCTATTTTGGTTTTAAATTTACTTTTGTATTGTGAAATCTTTCTTGCAGGCAATCAAAAACCCGCACCACCAGCTGGCCTCGGCAGGCCCACTCAGGGCCAGGTCCTTGTCTGGTAACCGGGGCACCTTTCTCCAACTCTCCGAAGGCATCCGAGGGGCCCGCAGGAGTGCTGGGGGCAGGCCCCTTCGCTCGGGATCTATGCCCTCCCTTCACCCCTCTCTCCTTGCCCCAGCCCTGGGCACCCTCCCTGGTCAGGGCCAGGAGCTCTTCCTCCGCTTTGCGCCCTCCCTCGGAGGCTCGGTCTGAGCCGGGGACCCTCTCCCCACTCCACACAGGCTGCTGGCTTTCAGCTCCCGGGTCCCTGGGGCGGGAGCACGGGGCAGACGGGAAGGAGAAATGCAGGGGAAGGTGGAGAGAAGCCCAGATTATTATCTCTGATCGAACTCTCCACACTGCCAACCCTCTGGCACAGGGCAATGTTCTCCGGTGGCTTTCTCTCTTCCACCTTCGTTTGCATATAATTATGCAGCATTTTGAGGTCCTCAGAGCACCCTCCCATCCTCTCCTTGCCCAAGGTCACACGTCAAGAATGGAGCCTTTTCCAGCTCTAGGATCCAGCGGTGACCCCGACAGAGGGCTGCTAGCTCATTCAACTCCCCCAAGGTCACAGGGGTGCGGTCCCCTTCTCATGGGAACCCTCCTGCACCCAGTTCTCACCAGCCCTGTCAGCCCAATGGGAGAAACCAACCTCCCCCCACCTGCCCCTGCCTCCCTCACCGGAGTGATTAGCTAAGGGGTAGGCACCTGACCCAACCTGGGCCAATTGGAGAGTGCCAGCCTCTTGGTGGCACTGATTGGTCCAAAAATGGACACATAGCAAAACAGACCAATCAGAGTTCTTCCCCAGGATTTTTCCTCTCAGACGAGACCGCTGGTGGATCATGCGAGGCCCACCCAGGTGGGAAGACACCATCACTGGCAGAGAGAGACAAAGAACCCCCCGGCCATTCTCCAGCCTTTCCCCAGGCGCCTCCTTTGGTTTGGTGAGTTATTTAAGGGGGTTCAGTAAATTCCTGGTTTCTGCCCCCAGGTGGTAGTGGATCTCCCCTCCCTTAACCCTTCCCCGTCCCTCCCACCCCTCCCCCACCTAAGAACTTGGACTTTGGAGCCAGACAGCCTTGCCTTTGCATTCCCTCCACACTCACTAGCTGTGTCACCTGCGGCATCTCACTAAGTAGCTTGGTGCCTCAGTTTCCCCAGCTGTAACGCACATTGGCTTATTGTGGGGACTGAGTGGATGATAGCAGCACGTGGCACACAGGAAGCCCTCAAGAACACCAGCTCTTCAACCAGGAGCATCCTGGATGCCACACCTTCGGGGGCCCTGGGCGCCTCCCCGGTGGCACCCACCGTCAGCCAGTCTGTCCGTCAGAGTGGCCTGGCGGTGGCTTGCTTCCTTCTTGCTGAAAGCTGGGCGCCGTAGTGACGAGGCCGCACCGGCCAGCCCTGCCCTCCCCCCGCTCCCCCTGCTGCTCAGGCTCGGTGCTTTCCCAGAGTCAGTATGCAGGGCTCAGAGTCTGGCCTTCCAGAGCAGGCAGCCCATGCCCCAGCCGGTTTGGCTCAGTGGATAGAGCCTCAGCCTTTGCACCGAAGGGTCCCGGGTTTGATTCCTGTCAAGGGCAGGTACCTCAGTGGCAGGCTCCTTCCTGGCCTGGGCCTTGGTTGGGGCTCATGCAGGAGGCAACCAATCAATGTTTCTCTCACATCAACATTTCTTTTCTTTTTTTAATATATTTTATTGATTTTTTACAGTGAGGAAGAGAGAGGGATAGAGAGTGAGGAACATCGATGAGAGAGAATCATTAATCAGCTGCCTCCTGCACACCCCCTACTGGGGATGTGCCCGCAACCAAGGTACATGCCCTTGACCGGAATCGAACCTGGGACCCTTCAGTCCGAAGGCTGAAGCTCTAGCCACTGAGCCAAACTGATTTCGGCTCACATCGACATTTCTTTCTGTCTTTCCCTCTCCTGCTCTCTCTTAAAATCAATGGAAAAACACCGTTGGGTCAGGATTACAAACAAACAAACAAAGAACAGAGTAGGCAGCCCAGGCCCCGGGGTGGCTCAGAGGCCAATGCCAGGGAGACAGACTCCGAATACCTCTTCCCTCCACGGCTAACTTGGTTTTGGGTCCAGCTAACACACATGACACCGGGAACAGTGCTGGCAAGTGCTCAGAAAAGGCAGAAATTGTGGTGCCCAGCTCCTGCCCCCCCCCCCTCCCCTCCGTGAGGCTGGCTCCCCTCCCAGGGGCTGCTCGGCCCCACACACAGACAGCTGTCACCCAGGCTGGCCTGCCCACACCCGCCCAGCTCTGCCTGAGCCCCAGGGGAGTCTGCAGCTGAACCCAAGCTGGGAACTTCTCCACCAACAAGCTTCCTCCATCTGGAACCTCAGGCTGTGCTCTGATTGGGAAATAGGTCTTTGCAGGATCTCAACTTAAAGATTTCAAGATTAAACCATCCTGGACTGAGGACAGGCCCTAAATCTTACGGGAGAGGAGGGGCCAGAGAGAAGGTGGAGGCAAAGGTTGTCAGTACGTGGCGGCAAGCCGAGAAACACCTAGGCTGGTGGAGCCTCCGGAGCCAGGAGGCATCGGAGGTCTCTCCCCCGGTGCCCTGTTGGAGAATGGGATTTTTTGCCCATTCCGAGAAGCTGTGGACTAGGCCCCAGGTGGAGCTGTCAGTGCTGACACCAGGCCAGGCCTTGAGATATGGTCTCACGGCCCCTTCCCAGCCCGAAGGCCTTGCAAGATGCAACACTATCAGCTTTCTGAAGAACAGGATGACCCTGTGAACAGCATGGTCGTCAATGGCATGACTCTGACGTTGCTTAGGAAAAACTGTTTTATCTTGGGTTGCTTGTTCTGCAAAAACAGGATGTGGTTAATGTGCTTAAAAGTGGTCCTGCACAGAGAGTTGGGGCTGCTCTCTGGTCTCCCTGCGTGGAGAATGGTAGAGCAGTGGCCCGGCCGGCTAATAAAGGCTCCCTAAATTTTAATTTGGTCTGGACTCCAGTGGTTGTTCACTTGAGTTCGCTCTACAACAGGCCCCCAGGAGGAACCAACTTCAATTCCAGACTTCTGGCCTCCGGACCTGGGAGAGAAGAAATGTCTGTTTTTTGAAGCCCCCAGAAAATGCCTGCCCACACAGGGTGCCCATTGGCAGTCTGGCTGTATTACCAGGAACTTTACACTTTGCTCTCTCTTTGCCCAAGAAATGCCACGTCTAAAGCATTTATTTTTTGGAAATAATTGGGGCAATGCAAAGATTTACCTGCAAGAGTCTTCCCCACAGTTTTGTCAAAAATGGTGAAAGATTAGGAAAAAACTAAATATCTCTCAATGAAACTTGGTTGAATACCTGGTAGCACTCCATGTGCTGGGATAGGAGGACCTCACATGTGTTGAACATCAGATGAGTTGTGGGTTCAATCCCCAGGAGGTAGGGGGAGTGCAGGCAGCAGCTGCTCAATGATTTTCTCATAGATTTTTCTATCTCCCTCTCCCTTCCCCCCCCTCTCTCTAATCAATAAAAACATATTAAAATAATATTAATAATAAAAAACTGATCATTTGAACATCTGTTCATCAAAATACAACATTAAGAGTTTGACTTCAGCCGGGACTGGTTTAGCTCAGTGGATAGAGCGTCAGCCTGCAGATTGAAAGGTCCCGGGTTCGATTCCAGTCAAGGGCATATGCCTTGGTTGCAGGCACATCCCCAGTAGGGGGTGTGCAAGAGGCAGCTGATCGATGATTTTCTCTCATCAATGTTTCTAACTCTCTATCCCTCTCTCTTCCTCTCTGTAAAAAATCAATAAAATATATATATATTTTTTAAAAAGAGTTTGACTTCAAATACCAGTTCCCACTCAATGGCTGTGAGACCGCAGGTGAACGGTTTCAGTCCCCTGTGCCTCAGTTTCTCATCTGTAAAATGCGGAGTGTTTCTTCATGAGGTGTTTCCCAGTTAACTACTATTGTGTAACCAACCACTACACCTTAGTGATGTAAAAATAACAATCTGTTCATTTGCTCATGAATGTGAGTTCTGAGCAGGGCTGTGAGTGTGGGAGGAGGATGGGTGGTACATCTCTGCTCCTGCGCCCCACCCCACACCTCCTGTCAGGTGGGGGGCTCAACTGGGGCTGGAGATGGTGCCCTCACATGGTTGGCAAAGTTGGCGCTGGCCGCTGGCTGGGAGCTCAGCTGAGCTCAGGGTCAGAGGCCTCGGTCCCTTCCCACGTGGGCCCTTCTATGGGCTGCTTGGGCTTCCTCACAGCATGGTGGCTGGGTGTTAGGTGTACGTATATTTAAGTGCAATCTTTGGGGCATATGCCACCCAATTATTCATTGTCTGTCTGAAATTCTAATGTACTCAGGAACCTTGTGTTTTATTTGCTGAATCTTACAACCTAAGTCTCCTGCTCAGGTAACGGGGACCAGAGGGACTGCCAGGGGTCAGACGGCCCCAACCTGGACCCTGAAACTGTGCTCTGGTCGGCCAAAGCCTCCTTTCCGGTCCGTGGGAGGGCCCGGAGCCCAGAGCCTGCTGGGAGGAGCTTCTCTGTGCGCCCACTTCTCTCCCTCGGGGCCTCGCTTTCCTCCACTCTGGAAGACCCTGGCGGATTCTCCGCGGTCCCAGCCTCTCCCAGGATTTCCTGAGGGGACAGGGGCTCCACGGCGGCCAGGACCGGCCCAGGAAGGACTGGGCCTGGGACGGCTCTGTCCTTTGGCCGAAGGACCTTGAGGAACCAGGACAAAGCTCTTTTCTTTCTCCCAAAGCACCCTCAAACCTGTTCCACCGCCTCCGTGGTAACTGATTCAGGCACGGATCATTGACAGATGCTGAAACCCTCCATGGAACGTTCCCACGGTATCAAAGTGAAAGTGCCCTTTACAGGCGGGAAACCTGGCCCGTGGCGCCAACCGCTGCCCCCTCCGCCCCCGGCCTCCGGCCCAGGTCTCCGGATCAAAGGAGCCCAGAGGGACCTGCCTCGTAAACGCAACGCTTGATCTGGGATTAGAGGCCAGCCAGGAAAAATGGCAGCTGGAAGGGCATGATGGGGCAGGAGGAAGGCGCCTGGGAATTCGGTCACAGCTGCATCAATGGTGACTGTCCTCAGTTTGGTCATGGCACTGCGCGTGGTATAACCAACGGCCTTGGTCTCAGGAGCTACGCGGGGTTAGAGGTGAGAGGTCACTCCCTCTTGCTGACCCTCCGGCTCAGCAGAAGCAAACAGGTCGATAAAGCAGAAGGCGGAGGGGGGAGGGGGGAGGTCACGTGACAACAATTGGAGCATCTGCGAGTTTGTTGTACTTCTCTGCACATTGGACATTTTTTTCAAAACAAAAAGCCTGAGGGGTCTGGCAGGCATGGCTCGGTGGCTGAGTGTTGACGTGTGAACCAGGAGGCCAGGGTTCGATTCCAGGTGAGGGCACAGGCCCAGATTGCAGGCTCCATCCGCAGTGTGGGGCGTGCAGGAGGCAACCAATCGATGATTCTCATCATTGATGTTTCTATCTTTTTTTATATTTTATTGATTTTTTACAGAGAAGAAGAGAGAGGGATAGAGAGTTAGAAACATGAATGAGAGAGAGCCATCGATCAGCTGCCTCCTGCACACCCCCCACTGGGGATGTGTCCGCAATCAAGGTACATGCCCTTGACCGGAATCGAACCTGGGACCTTTCAGTCCACAGGCCAACACTCTATCCACGGAGCCAAACTGGTTTCGGCAATGTTTCTATCTTTTGCTCCCTCTCCCTCCTCTCTAAAATCAATAAAAAAAAATATGCATTTTAAAAAGTCTGCGGGAACATACACCCAGAATAAAATATCAGAAGTAGGAGCGTCTGAATGACCTAACGCCCCCTATTGGAGGAGGCGGCTGAGGACAGGGGTCTTGGCCTGCGGTCACACCGTGAATGGCAGTGAGCCCACCCCACTTGGTCTGAGTCCCAAGGGCAGGAGGGAGCACCGCAGCGATGTCATCCCAGGTCTTTCCTGCGTCCCTCCCGCCCCCCTGAGGTCACCCTACTTTGCCACAGGGGAGCAGCCCCGTGGGGTCTGCGGAGAAATCCACCCTCCCTCTCCAAACGGGCCGCCACCGCCTCAGCCTGCACGGCCCAGCACCCGTGAGGGGACCCCTGTCTCCCAAGGTGCCGGCAGGATCGCCCAGGAGGGAGACCCGAGATGAGGGGACAGGAATTCGAACAGTGTCCCCCGGAAAGCAGCAAGTCCTGGGGTCTCACCGGCTATGCCAGCAGGTCCAAACGCCAGGCAGACACTGGGGAGTTGAGGCCAGATCGGGAATTGAGCAAAATGAATGGCCCTGGCCAGTCCCTCACCAGGCTGGGGCAGTCGGAAGAGGTTGGGGCCTGGGACCACACAGGCTGGAGGGTGTGGCTGCAGGGAGTTTCCAGTGGCACTGGCGTCATGACTGTCCAGAGCTCATAAGCAACTGTCCTGACCTCGTGGGTCCCCAGGCAGACAAAATCCACCCCCACCCCCCGTTCTGGCTTCACGTCCAGCCTTTGTCCACTTCTGCACCAGGTGTGTGACCTCCTCAAGTTCATGTGTGGCCACGGACAGGGTCACACAGCCAGGCAGGAACCAACGCCAGTGTAAGGCCAGGCCTGGCGGGCAGGTCACGTTCAAAAGAGGCTTCCAGATACAACCAGGAGTGAAGACCCTGCTTTGGGCTTTACTCAGTGGAATGAGCCGGTGGTGTGAACACGGCAGGATTTATTGCAGGGAGGGGAGAGCAAAACCCCTCAGTCACTTACGTTGTGAACGTTAAATTTTCGGTATAGAAGCAATCCTGAAGACACACAGAGAGAGAACGGGAGAGAAAGACAGTTAACATGATACGAAGAGACGCACATGGGCCGGTGTGGCTCAGTTGGTTGAAGCATCATCCCACACACTGCAAGGTTGTGGATTTGATTATTGGTTTGAGAATGGGGAGCTGGCAATGGGAGGGAGGTTCCTGGTCAGGTGTGCTGATGGCAAGCTTTGTGATTTGATGACTTCTTTTGAGATATTAAAATTGTGACCACGAAAGCAGAAATAAGTGATCTGCTCTCTCATTTACCCTTCTATTCTATGGTAGTCGAACCCTCTCCCTGCCCCTCCCTCCAGGCTGTTCCAGCTTCCTCTCAAAGCCAGCCGTCCGAGCCCCACCTGCCTAAATCTTGCAGGGCCTCCCACACTCCCCCACACCCCAGCTCCCCCCACCCGGGGTCCCACACTGCCTCACTGTGACCTCCCATTACATCACTGTGCTCCCAGCTCTGGCCTCGCTGACCCCATCCACCCGTTCCCACCCCCAGGCTCTGCCCGGCCAGCGTCACCCTGCGGGACACATCACCCAGGAAGGCAGGGCTGGTCAGAGTACCAGGGACTCCTATGCAGGTCATTCCAGGCCGGTGAGGCCGGAAGTGCTTGTGGGGTGGGCCAGCGTGGGCCCACACAGTGTCTGTTACATTCACTCCTTCGACAAGTGTTTATTGAGCACCTACTATGTACAGGGGACTTCAAAGCAGAGTCCTGCCTGCAGGGAGCCCTGGTCCACTGGGGTGGAAGCACACAGGTGGCTTCAGCTCAGTACTAGGCGCCGGGAACCCCAAGGCTGCATGGGGGTAGGAGGGTCAGGGCGGCCTGTGGAGGAGTCCCTTGATGTGACGCCCACACAGGAGGCAAGGGTCCCAGAGGGAGGAGGTGAAGGCAAGTGCGGACAAAAGGGGCCACATGCTAACCTGACAAGCTCAGGGGAGGCCTGCTAAATTTTTAATTAAAAACAGGTAATAGTAGTCATGTCCTAGGCCGATATTTTCCCTGACAAAGATCAACTTCGACCTTTACTGAGCCCATTTGTCTTTTTTGCCTCTAAGATAACACATCTATGAGATGGCTGGGTAACTTGTAACTCCCCCTTTTTCCCTCAGGGCACAAGTGGCACCAGGACCTTCCCTGTTATTGTTATCAAGTTAACTGTCAACTGTTAATTAAACTATCACGTGCCCATCATTTCACGTTACCCTATCCCAGAGGGTCCCCGCTTCGCTCTCTCCCCGACAACCCCAACCTAACGCCAACGGATTTCATGGAACCCAGGGACGGCTTTCCCTTTACGGTAATTTATGAAAACAAGGTGTGAGCTCCCCGTTCTCCGGGGCATTCTTCCGTTCGCTGAGGTTCTGCTTTCCGGCATGTGCCGACAGTTTGGCTCAAATAAACTCACAAAATTCTTACCGGTTGCCTGACTTTTACATTAACACGGGTCGGAGCCCGGAGGGGCCCAGCGGCGCCAGGGGGCGGGGCCAGAGGTGGGGGCGGGGCCAGGGGCGGGGCCTGCGGGCGTTTCCGGGTTCAGTTTCAGTGAAGGGGCCGCCATCTTCCTCCCTGAGGGCGGCGCACCCGAGCCCCTCAGCAGGCGGAGCCCGGTGCTCGGCGCCTCTGCACCTCCGGCCCGCGGCCCCCCCACCCCGCGGCCCCCACCCCGCGGCCCCCACCCCGCGGCCCCCACCCCGCGGCCCGCCCTCCGCGGCCCCCACCCCGCGGCCCGCCCTCCGCGGCCCCCACCCCGCGGCCCCCCACCCCGCGGCCCCCTCGGCGCACCCGGCGGCGGGGCGGGGCGGGGCCCAGCCTCCGCCCGTGAGCCGCCGGCCGGCGCCGCCCTCGGGGTGACGCGGCGGGCGGGGCGGGGCGGCCTGGGCGCGGCGCGGACGGGCGGACGGACGGAGCCGGCGGCGGCGGCGGCGGAGAGCGGAGAGCGAGCGCGATGGGGGCGCAGCTGAGCACGGTAGGCCGGGCCGGGCCGGGCCGGGCCGGGGCGGGAGGGCGGCGCGGGGCGGCGGGCACGGCCTCGGGCGCGGGTGGCGCCCACTGCGACCAGCCAGGGGCCGGGGCCGGGGGCCGGGGCGCGATCCCACCCCGCCGCACCCACCCGCCCGCCCCGCCCGGCCTGGGCGTGCCGCGGGCGCCTGACTCACGCCCTGGCCTCCGCCCGGGACCCAGCCCTCCGGCCCGGGATGGCGACCGCGGGCCCCGGGGGCGGCCCGTCCGCGCCGGGCCCCCCATTCCCGCCCCCCATCCTCCCCCACTCCCCCCATCCTTCCCCACTCCCCCCATCCCTCCCGTCCCCGCCCCCCATCCTCCCCACTCCCCCCATCCCCGCCGTCCCCGCCCCCCATCCTCCCCACTCCCCCCATCCTTCCCGTCCCCGCCCCCCATCCTCCCCACTCCCCCCATCCTTCCCGTCCCCGCCCCCCATCCTCCCCACTCCCCCATCCCCGCCCCCATCCTCCCCACTCCCCCCCATCCCCGCCGTCCCGCCCCCATCCTCCCCACTCCCCCCATCCCCGCCGCCCCCGTCCCCGCTCCCCATCCTCCCCCATCCCCGCCGCCCACGCAGGGACAGCGGCCTCTGGAGTGTGGGAGCCAGTGTCTGTGACCTGGAGAGTTTGCGTGCGACCGAGTGTGACAGTGCGTGACGCGTGACGGTGTGACTGTGACTGGTGAGCGCGTGTGGCCGAGCACGTGTGCATGTGTGGATGCACGTGGGTCAGAGTGCCGGTGTGTGACACGGGGTGGCTGTGCGGGTGAGTGGGTGTGTATGTGGGGGGTGAGTGTGTGTGTGTGTGAGTGTGTGTGGGGGGTGAGGGGTGTGTGTGTGGGTGTGTGTGGGGGGTGAGTGTGTGTGTGGGTGTGTGGGGGGGTGAGTGTGTGTGGGTGTGTATGTGGGGGGTGTGTGTGTGTGGGGTGAGTGTGTGTGGGTGTGTGTGAGGGGTGTGTGTGTGTGTGGGGTGAGTGTGTGTGTGTGTGAGTGTGTGTGGGGGGTGAGGGGTGTGTGTGTGGGTGTGTATGTGGGGTGTGTGTGTGTGGTGTGTGTGTGTGGGGGTGTGTGTGTGACGTGGCTGGATGGAAGGGGCTTTGTGCATCGTTAGCGTCCACCAGCACCCCCTCCCCCAGCCGGGTGCTCCCTGCCAGGCCATGGTGTTGGCCATTGCACAGATGAGGAAATCGGGCTCGGACTTGGCCAGCGGCTCAGCCTGAATCTGTGGAGTCAAAGTCCAGTCCTGCTGCCACTTCGGGTTGTCCCAAAGCTGCCCTCCCCGCCGCCAGGCCCACCTCCTCTCAGATTTTCCCAAATGCACAGAGCGGCTTGGGGTTGTGTTCCCCTGGAGACTGGCCCGAGGGCAGCCCCAGTCACTGGCTGGTTGGGGGGGGGGTGCGTGCGGGGGTGGGGGAGGAGGGCTGAGGGGAAGGACAGGCCCAGCACCTCGGCCCCCCTGTCCACGCCTGCTCCCCGCCCTCAGCAGCTGTGAGCACTCAGTGGGCCCACACCCCGCTGCCCCCGGCCTCCTCCCTCAGACTGTGAGGCTCCCCGGACCCGGGGTTTGCTCGTGAACTAGGGCCCAGCCAGGACTCTGGGGATGTTCAGACCAAAAGCAGCCCTGCCCAGGGCATACTGTGGGCATCACCCGGCACCGTCTCAGGCTAACTTCCTGACTGCTCCCAGAAATTGCCTTCCCGTTCCCCATGGGGTTCTCACCTCTCCCAGCGGCGGTTGGGTTTGTCGTGGGTCCCCGGCACGACTGTTGCACACATTGTCTGAACTGCTAGGGCCCCAGCAGCCCCATGTGAGGGGTGGAGCCCTGTCTTGGGGTCAGGAGACCTGATCCGTCCAGGGGTTAGTGGGAATTGCCCCTTCCTTGTAGGACCTGCGGGGTCCCCCGGCCCAGAATACCCACCGCAGACCCAGCTGGGCTGCCTGGTGAGGGGCTGCCCACGGTCTGAGGGAGGTCAGCCCAGGCTGGGGCGCCAGGCAGCTTATCTGGGATGTGCAGGCTCCAGGCTCGGAGGGAGGCCTCCCTCCAGGGGGCCCATCAAGGGGTTGGCACTTGAATCTACCAGCCACCAACCACCTGAGGGGAGCGTTGGGGCCTGGTCCCCTGCCCTCAGCCGCTGTGAATGCTCAGTGGGCCCACCCCACGCTGCCCCTGGCTGCCCAGGCCTCAGTGGTAGCCCCCAGAAACTGGGTGGTCTCCCCGGGAGAAGGCTGCTCTGCAGTCACCTGCCCCTCCTCCTGGGCTCCCTTCTCCTGCCCTTGCAGGCAAGGAGCCCCGCCCCCTCAGGACTTCCTCCACTCCCACTTCCTGAGAAGGGGACAGGCGGGGTGGCGCTCAGATCCCAGTGGGACAGCGGGCAATCGGGCAGCAGGCAGGTAAGCACAGTGCAGGGAGCTGGCATGTGGGGAGGGCTGGGCCTGCCAGGTAGGAGGTCCTGGCACATCCCTCTGCCCACCCAGACCTGACCTGGGCAGAGTGAACGCCAGGGTACCAGTGGGGAATTCAGGGGGTGAGCAGCTGAGCATGGTGCCCTGTGGTGGGGAGCAGGGCAACCCAGCCCCTCAGCTACATGGGTGAGCTGGGGGCTCCCTGGAGACAGCCTAGGACTCTGGCACCCCATTTCCTTCACACACACACACACACACACACACACACACCGTGTTATCAGGAGTGGGGAAAGGTGGGTGGGGGTTCCCTCCCAGGGCAGAGCACAGACCACGGAGCACCAGGTCAAGGCCCTGGAGGCAGCTGTTTCTAGAACCCCGGGGTGGCTGGACGAGGTGGGGTGTGTGTGTGTGTGTGTGTGTGTGTGTGTGTGTGTGTGTGTGTGTACATATATTATGGGTACAAGCTGTGCAGTTGAAAAGCTGGGGTGAGGCCTTGGCTCGGCCATCTGCCTCCTGTTTACTCTGCCTGCAGCGTGCAGGGTGGGAGGGTGCCATGCAGGGAGGGGGCTCAGAGCCTGTTTCACTCCACATCCCACTCCTTATGAGCCTGGTACCGCCTCCCACGTTCTGCAGACCCAGCCCTGGCCCTCCACTGCCTCTTCTCTGCCGTGTCTGTTTCCCGCCGACCTGATCTCCTCAGGGTGGGTCCCTTGGCCTGTGACCCCCAAGGCCTGCATAGGCCCTGGCAGGTGTGCCCATTGGGGTGTGGCCGGCGGAATTGTTTGTTCCTGAAGCCCTCTGCTCTCGGGGCCAGGCGGTGTGGGTGGGCGCAGAGGGGCCGTGTGCTGTGGTGTGGCTCAGGAGCCAGACCCCTGGATTCAAATGCTGGCCTTGGGATTGTCACCCTAGCCTCAGATCCTTGTCTGAAATAGGGGTTGTACAGCCCCGCCTCCCAGCTCTGCGGGGTCCCCTGTTGTTGGGAGCGGGGCCTGGAGGCCCCCCGCCAGTATCAGCCGCCCGGTGAGCATTCTTCCCACAGTGGCTCCAGTGTGCCACCTCTGGGAAGGGGGTGTGCCTGGCAGGTGAGGGCACAGCCGGAAGCCCGGATCCCAGACCCAGGGAGGGCCCTGTGCTTGATGGTACACAGGATGGGCCGGGCACGCCCCACCCTCGCCGGGGAGGGATCTGGCCTCCTGCCCTTGTTCCTGAAGCTTCCAGACACAGAGTGAGAGAGATGGGGGTGGGACTTGTTGTCCCTTCACAAGTTTGCCCACAAACACTGATGGCGTGTCCCTGGTCTGAGCCACAGGCCCCTGCCCGCCTGGGGCCCAGCTAGAGGCTCTGCTGTTTGGTGTTGGCTGTGACCAGGGTGGGGAGCTGGCGCGCTGTTTGCCCCCAGGGCTGGCATCCAGGATCTCGAAGGGCTGTGCCAGGGCTGAGGCCGTGGTGTCCTGGACTTGCCTTCAGAGCTGTTGACATACAGTCTCTCATGGCACACATCATGGGCCAGCGTTCGTGGGCTTGGGGCAGGAGAGATTCGGGGTGAGGGACAGAAAACCGGGAACCGAAGCCCAGACTCCACCCTGGGCTCCCCAGCCTGTTTCCCCATTTGTCCAGTGACGATCACCGTTGGCCTATCTCCCACCCGGCGAGGGTGAGTCAGTGAGGAAATGCACGGCAGGTGCTTCTTCTCAGGCTGACACCAGCTGCAGGCCGCAGGGTCTTGTGTTCTTGAACTTGGCCGTGCACTTGAACAGCTGTGCAGGGGTAGCTCCTGGGAGAACCAGCACCGCTCAGCCGGCTCTCCAGGCCCTTTCCGCTCACTTCCAAGGCTCCCAACAGCCACTTCCTGGGAATGGAGCTGCTTCAACTTTCCCCTAAACAGCGTTCCCCAGGGATGTGGCTCTTCTGACTGACAAGGGAGGGGCTTCCGGCAGAGGGATCATCTGGATAGTGCTCACCCCCAGGGAGTTAGGGAGGGAGGCCGGGCTTGGGCTTTGGAAGTCTGCAGACGGCCTGAGTAGCTAGGGAGTGCCAGTCAGGGCAGATTGGAGCTGGGCTCGGAAGGGTGAATAGGAGTGTGCTGGTTGGCTGAGGGAAGGGGAAGGGTGTTGTGGGCAGAAGGGAGAATATGCAAAGGCCTAAGGCAAGAGGGCCTTGTGGCTGGTGTTGGGATCATCCGTGGGAGCCATGGTGGGTGTTTGAGGAGGGGTGGAGCGGCCTGTTGGTTGGGCAGCTGAGGGCTCACCCTGGAGAAGGGATATAGGATTGTGGGGGGTCAGTGGGGCTCTGGGCTCTGTGACTGGGGCCCTCAGAGGCGGCTTGGGAAGAGCCATTCTTTGGGCTTGACAGGCCTGGGTTTGAATCCTGGCTCCGCCCGACTTGTTGCGTGACCATGGGCAACTCACCCAGTCTCTCTGAGAAACGGGGACAACAGTGTCACTTGTCACGAGTGTGGTCCTCCAAGGGTTGGCCGTGGTGCGGGTGACTTGGGGCAAGTTACTGGGCCTCTCTGGGCCTGTTTCCTGCCAGCACCTGAGGCCTTGGGTTGGAGGGAGGATTATCCCAGGGAACCAGGTCCCGAACCTGCAGCAGTGTCAGCCTTTCCTGCCGTGTTCCCTCCCAGCCGGAAATGGGACCGCCCTCGTGCCCTTGAGAAAGGTGGGGATTGGAGAGGCAGAGTCTCCTGAAGGCCGGAGCTGGGCCCCGAACCCTGGTCTCTGGACCCAGCCCTGGGCTGCCAGCAGGGCCTTAAATGAGACCAGGACACAGTGGGTGCTGGTTAGCTGGGCAGGTGGTCCGGCCGGCTCCTGCAGGCCTTCCCTTCAGACCCTCCAGTCACAGGCCAGGGCCCCCTGGGGCAAGCCTGGCGCCCGCCTGAGGCCCTGCCTGGGAGAGACACTCATTGTTCTGAGCCCAGGCAGCCAGGCAGCTTGAAGCTGCTGCACCGGGTTGGGAGGCGGGGCCAGGCTGGTGTGGGATCTGGGAGCCTCTGCCCTTCCTCTTGGTGTTCCAACTCCCAGGGGTAGTGGCCCCACGAGGGTGTCAGGAAAAGCTCCTGTGTGTGAACCCACAATTCTCAGGTTATAGACGGCTCCGTGACCTGTGCACCCCCATCTCCTCTCACATCCCAGGGCCCCTAGGAGGTGGGCAGGGCAGTGGCTCTCCCCTTCCTTCTCCAGAAGGGAGCACCGAGGCTCAGAGAGCCCCCCGGTTGATGGAGAGTGGGGGGAGTTTCCAGGAAGTGGGGAGCAGTAGGGCAGGGGCCAATTCTAGGTCTGTGCTCTGCAGAATACCATACCTCACCCCGGCCAGTGTGGTTCACTGGATAGAACGGTGGCCTGCGGACTGGAGGGTCCCAGGTTTGATCCTGGTCAAGAGCTCTGCCTCCAGTAGGGGGCGTGCAGGAGGCAGCAATCAATGAATCTCTCACATCTTTGATATTTCTCTCTCCCTCTTCCTTCCTCTCTGAAATCAATAAACATATATATATATTTTTTTTTTAAAAAAAGAATATGGCCAAAACCGTTTTGGCTCAGTGGATAGAGCGTTGGCCTGTGGACTGAAAGGTCCCAGGTTGGATTCCGGTCAAGGGCATGTACCTTGGTAGGGGGTGTGCAAGAGGCAGCTGATCGATGATTCTCTCTCATCAATGTTTCTAACTCTCCCTCTCTCTTCTTCTCTGTGAAAAATCAATAAAAAAAAATATGACACCTCAGGAGTTCCACAAAGGAAGCAGAGAGGCCCCCGTAGAAGTAAGGAACTTGGGTCTAAGCTTCCTGGCAGCCAAGGTAAAAAGGGAATATGTAGCATTATGATAAGAACACACAGTCATTTGCTAAGAGAACTGAAGTCAGGGAGGTTTCCTAGGGAGAGTGAGTAAACAAGCTGTGAAACAACTTTTTATTTATTGACTAGAGGCCCGGTGCACGGATTTGGCCTGGCCTGCAGGATCAGCTAAAACCGGCTCTCCAACATGCCAGAGGGGCCCTGGATTGCGAGAGGGCACGGGCCAGGCCAAGGGACCCCACCAGTGCACAACTGGGGCCAGGAAGGGGCATGGGAGGTTGGGCATCTGGGGAGGAACCATGGGAGGCTCCAAGGGCATTTCCGGCCCATCGCGCTCAGTCCAGATCCTCCAGACCCCAGCAGCAAGCTAACCTACCAGTCGGAGTGTCTGCCCCCTGGTGGTTAGTGCACATCATAGCAAGCCGTTGAGTGGCCTTAGCATATCATTAACATATTATGCTTTGATTGGTTGAACAGATGACTGGACACTTAGCATATCAGGCTTTTATTACATAGGATTGCTTTGAGAGAAATATCGACTTGTTGCACTTATTTATGTATTCATTGGTGATTCGCATATGTGCCTGCCTGAAATCTCGGTGTATTGGATGATGTTCTGCTCACCTGAACTCCGGGCCAGGGCTGAAACAGCTTTCTTTTCTTTTTAAAAAATATATTTTATTGAGTTTTCACAGAGAGGAAGAGAGAGGGATAGAGAGTTAGAAACATCGAAGAGAGAGAAACATGGGTCAGCTGCCTCCTGCACCCCCCCACCACCACCACTGGGGATGTGCCCGCAACCAAGGTACATGCCCTTGACCGGATTGAACCCGGACCTTTCAGTCCACAGGCTGACGCTCTATCCACTGAGCCACACCGGTTTCGGCTGAAACAGCTTTCTTGAGAACCATTGCTCTGTGTGGACTTGTGGGTCTCAGCCTCCCTGCTGGAACCGCCAGCGTGGGCTCCCCTACGCCAGGCCCCACTTTTCATTTTGAAATAATTTCAAACTGAGAGTAAAGACTGTCTAAAGGGCTCTTGTATACTCTCCATGCAGATGTGCCAAATGTTAACATTTGCTGTATTTGCTTTCTTGTGTGTGTATATATTTTTTTAACTATCTGAGAATGTTAGAGATACGATGCTCCCTTGCCCCTAAATACTTCAGTATCTTTCTCCTAAGAAGAAGGACATTCTGTTGCTTGCTGCATGGTAGTGAGCAAATCATGGAAGTAACATGGATACAACACTATTGTGTGACCCATGGACCCAAATTCATATTTCACCATTGTCTCAGGATTGCCCTGCATACCTATTCACACCCACCCCTGGGCCATGACCTAATCCACATTGCACATTGCATTCAGTTGTTCTGTCTCTTGGCCTCCAGGGCTGCGTGAAAATTACCACAAACTGGGTGGCATGAAACAGCAGAAATGTTTTCTCTCACCGTTCTGGGCCACAAGTCTGAAATGGAGTGTGGGAGGGCCGAGGGGAGCCCTTCCCGCCTCTTCCTGCTTCTCCTCAAGGCTGTTGGCCATCCTCGGTTTCCTTGGCTTGTGGCCCCATCACTTCACATGGCCGTCTGAGTCTCCTCCTCTCTCTCATAAGGAAGGTTGTCATGGGACTTTGGGCCCCTGGGATAATCCAAGGTGATCTCATCTAAGACCCTTAGTTTAGTAACGTGTGTAAAGACCTTTTTCCAGATGTCCATTCCCAGGTTCTGGGTGGACATCTCTTCTGGGGACACACTCGGCCTACCAGAGCCCCTTGGAAGCTGCACCAGCTTCTCAGACTTTCTTTGTTGTTTGGGCGGGGGGGGGGGGGGGGGCATTGACATTTTGAAGTTGTGGCCACTTATTCTGGAGATGGGCCCGCAGTGTTTCCTCGTGGCTGGAGACGGAGCCCACAGGGCAGTGGTGGGCCCTTAAGTGGCGTCACCACATCCCGCCCGTTTCCTGTGGCCCAGAGAGCGGAGGCCGCTCAGGACCAGCTTCCGGCTGGCCAAGGGGTGGCTGCGGCACAGCAGTTGCCCTGTGGGCTCAGCCCGCCAGGAAGCTGGCCTGGGTCAGCCTTTCCATGGCGTTTTTCCATCTTCACAACCTGGGAACATGGCTCATGATCCCCATTTCACAGATGGAGAAACAGCTCAGAGAGGCTGAGTGATTGCCCAGGGACCAAACAGCTAGAAAGGGCGGGAGGCCTGTTGTCTGTCTTTGCCAAGGTGTCTGTCCTCCCCAGGTAAAGCTGAGCAATGAGCTATCCTGCCATCGGTGTTGGGTTTTCTGTTTTAAAAAGATCCAAACCACCCCTTAGTGTCTCTGTAAGACTGAGATGGGGGCTGGGGAGGAGGGGGCAGGAGGCTGGGAAGGAGGAGGCTCAGGGCCACGGAGGGTGTGAGGGGGGCCTGAGGTTTACGTGTGTGGCTGGGGAGGCAGGTGGACTCCAGTCCCTTAGGCGAGTTGTGTCACCTCTGAGCTTTCTCCTCGTTTGTAAAACTGGTGATGACAGTGCCAACCCATAGGGTTGTCGTGAGCTTCACTTAACGCCTGTGTGGGGCCCAGCATGGTGCTGAGCAGTGCCCTCTTGGAGCTTCCAGAACCCTGCAGATCGCTGGTCCCGTTCGGTTCAGAGAGGGGAAAGGACTTGCCCAGGGTCACACAGCCAGAGCCCAGCTCAGAGCCCAGCTCAGAGCAAGGACCAGAGCCCAGCAAGGACCAGAGCCCAGCTCAGAGCCGTAGCCGCCACTCGCACCTGAAGGCAGAGCCCCAGGCCCCGGGTTTGTCTGCTTGTCTAGATAGGGTTTCCTCGGACCCGGGAAGGTGACTGAAGGAAGAAAGGGAGGGAGGGAGCACGGTTACACAGTGACTTCCATGTGCTCTCTTTAAAAATAAGCACAATTACTTGGGAGCTTGACCCCGAGCTTCCTGGCAGCCAGAGCGAAAAGGAAAGCATGCTCTGTCATGTACTACTTTCGTCATCCCTGTTCCTCGGGGCAAAGGGAGCGTTTCCAGTGCTCAGTAATGCCCTGATGGCTCAGGAGGCTGGTGTTGGTAACTGCTCCAGCCGGCACAGAATGCTGCTGGGTTCCCTGGTGCAGACGGTGAGGAGAGGGGCTCTTGGCAGAGGGCACAGCTGGTGTTGGCGGAAGGGAGGTGGCAGGCCTCCCCAGGCTGCGCTGACCTGTGGGTCTGTCCCTGTCGTTACAGTTGGGCCACGTGGTCCTCTCCCCAGTCTGGTTCCTCTACAACCTGCTCATGAAGCTGTTCCAGCGCTCCACCCCGGCCATCACCCTCGAGAGCCCGGACATCAAGTACCCGCTGCGGCTCATCGACAAGGAGGTGAGTGCGGCCCTGCGGGTCTCGGGGCGCGCCCCCTCCCCTGCCTGGCCTCGGTTTCGACCACTCAGCAGGGTGTCTGGGGCTTTGATCCCAGCTCCTTCCCCCTAACCAGCCTCTGCCACCCCTTGGAGGGGAAACGGCTGCCACCCTCCCGCCCTGGACTGGGCGTGAGGCTGCCGCGTCTCCTGCCCTGTGCCGCCAGCGCAGCCGTGGCGCCCCGGGGCACGGTGCTTTCTCAAGCGCCTCTGGAGCCTCGGCCAGGGCGTGTGGGGCCTTTTTAAAAAATATATATATATATATTTATATTTTATTGATTTTTTTTTACAGAGAGGAAGAGAGAGAGATAGAGAGCTAGAAACATCGATGAGAGATGAGTCATCGATAAGCTGCCTCCTGCACGCCCCCCTCTGGGGATGTGCCCGCAACTAAGGTACATGCCCTTGACCGGAACCGAACCTGGGGCCCTTCAGTCCACAGGCCCACGCTCTATCCACTGAGCCAAACCGGTCTTGGTGCGTGTGGGGCCTTGTCTCAGCTCTGTCCCTAGTTCCCTGCCCCTGGGTTCCTCCTGCCGCCTCAGGACCCCGCTCAGGCTGATGGCACAGGTGGGCCCCTCCCTCCTGTCCCTGGGTGCCCCTCCCGCTCTGACAGGTTTGCTCTGGGCCCTGGGCCGCGACTGCCCTTCCCAGGGCCAGCGAGACCTCTGTGCCCTCACACACGGTCTGCACGCGGCATCCTGTCACTCCCCTCGGTGACTGGGGGGCACTGGTGAGGAGGGGGCTCTGAGGCCTGGCGGCCCCTCTGCCCTGGTCCCGCCCCACAACTCGGCCTCTTTGCAGATCATCAACCATGACACGCGGCGGTTCCGCTTTGCCCTGCCGTCACCCCAGCACATCCTGGGCCTCCCTATTGGTGAGTGCGGCCCACCCAGCTCTAACGGAGGCGGGTGCTAGGTCCGAGGCGGGAACTTTGCCCTTCAGCGAGGGAGGGCCTCCAGGAGGAGTGGCAGCTGCCGTGGCCGTAAGAGTAAGTGTCCGAACGAGGGAGGAGTCACCGGGGGCCCTGGCCGGGCTTCAGCACAAGCAGGGGCGTGCTGGCGGAAGCCGGCATCCCTGAGGGGCAGTGGGAGCCCAGCACAGCAGGGGTCAATGCTGGGTGGGCCCCGGGAGGTGGGTGACAAGGCCCTGCACCCTGCGGGCTGGCTCTTGACCCGGTCACCTGCGCGTCCTGCAGGCCAGCACATCTACCTCTCGGCCCGGATCGACGGAAACCTGGTCATCCGGCCCTACACGCCCGTCTCCAGTGACGACGACAAGGGCTTCGTGGACCTGGTCATCAAGGTGAGGTCTGGGCCACGCCACGTGGAGACAGGGGTGGGAGACCACATCATAGCCGGGGCCTCCGGGGACCCATGACCCGAGCCTGGTCTCTGTGGCCCGGTGCCTCCTGGGCCTGGTTCTGAGTGAGGAGCAAATGTACCGACCAGCAGCGGCCACGCGTGGGGTCTGGGCAGAGGGCCGAGCAGCTTTCCCCTGCAGTGCATTCAGCCACAAGACTGTAAGGGACCAGCAAGGACTGTAAAGACCCGGAGAGAGACGTGGTGACCAGCGCGGGGCCTTTTATGAAAAACAGCAGCACAGACTTCACAGCAGCGTCCCACGGCCTCTGGTTACACGTCCAGCGCGTGTGAACCAGCCGGCCTGGTGGCGGGGGCTTCACAGACCGTCACCAGTCAAGGCCCAAGGCCCCTGGGCCCTGCTGACTCTCCCAACTGCACCGTGAGAGCCCAGGCCCCTGGCTGGCCATTGGTGGAGGCAGGGCCGAGACAGAGCCCCACTGAACCCAGGGCCGGGCTGGGTCTGTGCGGGCAGGAGGGCGCCTGGCTCTGCCTGGGCCCCCCTTGGCTCAGTGTTATTCAGCCTCCCTGCTGGCCCCAGCCTGGTCTCAGGACCCCGTCTTAGCTGGGGAGCCAGCAGTGAGCCTGTGGTCACACAGGCCGGTGCTTACTCCCGGGACACGGGGCTGAGCCTGGAACGGGCACTGAGCGGGCGGCAGCGACAGCTGAAGAGGAGAAGGGCCTTTCAGGCGCACAGGCGCGAGGTCAGGAGGAAGCACAAGGGCTGAAGCCCCTCAGGGCAGGGGGTCAGGTCCCATAGGTCAGCAGGCAGGCCGGGCCTGGGAGATGCTGGGAGATGCTCCTGCAGAAGCAAAGGGAAGGTGCAAGGGTTCGAGCATCTGTCCTCATTGAAACACTCCAACCGAATGAGGTGTTGGGGGTTTGAGTACAGGATAGAAAGCTCACACTGACCAGGCCTCTCCTGGCTGGGAGGCCCCACTGGCCGCCAATGGCCCAGGATGGCGGTCACAGTCCTGGCTCCTCCCCGGCACACAGGGCGCCCTGACTGCCCTTCCCTCCCCCTGCACTCCCTGTCCCCTCCCCCACACCCCGCCCTGTGCTGTAGGCACCTCGGCTCCTCTCCCTCCTGGTCCCCAGCCCTGGCAGACCGCTGGCTTTGTGCTCCCTCCCTCCCAGCCGCCTTTCTGTGTGCCCATCACCTGGCACCCTTCAAGGCCAGCGCACATGTCCGAGTGCTCCTGTCTCTATCTGAGGGCTGTAGCGCTTCCTCTTCCCCAAGCTGAAGCCCCGGAGGGCGGGCAGGAAGTTGTTCTGAGTGAGGATGACAGGGAGGATGGAGAGCATGGCCGGCCCACCTCCCGGAGCCGCTGGCCTTCACTGAGCTGACCCTCGAGTCTCCCGTCAGGAGGTCACGGAGAAGTTCCTGGGGGAACGTCAATAGGTCAGCTGAAGCCATGGGGTCGCTGCCCTGTGTACCTCAGGCTGACGCGTTGCGTTCCAAGGACACGTTGGGGGAGGGTAGACTCCTGGGGCACAGCCGGGTACCTTGTAATGGGTGGGGGGCATTCTGTGACAGGGCCACCCCCAAGCTGCAGAGGAACCCCCAAAAGTCACTCCCATGAGGCTCAGAGTCCCCCCACAACCCTGGGCACGGGAGTGAGGCTTGTGGGTGTGTCTTGCAGGTTTACTTCAAAGACACGCACCCCAAGTTTCCCAGCGGAGGGAAGATGTCCCAGTACCTAGAAGGCATGAAGATCGGAGACACCATCGAGTTCCGGGGCCCCAACGGGCTGCTGGTCTACCAGGGCAAAGGTGAGGGGGGCTGCCCTCCCCCCCAGGATCTGCAGGCCGTGGTGCCGGTGCAGGGCCTGACTGCTGCTTCTGGGTAACGCTTGTTGGACAAGCTCCCTCCTGGGCCTGTTTCCCCAGCTGTACAGGGGATGAGTGGGTCAGCGCAGGGGTTGCAGCTGGTTGCCCTTGGAGGCCACATCCGACCCACAGACCAGCCTCGTTAGGCTGAGCACAGCGGGAGGTTGTGCCGGGAGCCTCCGTGTGCCAGCCTCTGCCGCTCCCCACGCATCTGCACGAGGGAGCCATGCTGGGCACCTCTGGCATTCCAGCTGGTCCTGTGTTCCACCGCCCCTCCCTTACCCGCCTGGCTGGCGCTGGCTGGTGGGCACCTGCACCTCGACCCCCAAGCAGGGGCAGTTCTCCAGCCCATCCGACCCCAGACGGCGTGCTGGAGAGCGGGCCTCACCCTTCTCCTCCCCAGGGAAGTTCGCCATCCGCCCGGACAAGAAGTCCAACCCCGTCATCAAGACGGTGAAGTCCGTGGGCATGATCGCGGGCGGGACAGGTGAGTGGTCCTGGCCCCTCGCGGAGTCCCCAGTGCGTGGACACTGTGGGAGTGTGGGGGTGTGTGAGGGTGTGGGGGGCACAGATGTGGGCTGCCCCAGGTCCTGGCATCTCCCCTGGCGCCTGCTGGGCCCCCCTCCTGTGTGTACAGCAGGGGCTCACCAGCTGGGGGCTGCCATTCTGCAGGGATCACCCCGATGCTGCAGGTGATTCGCGCCATCATGAAGGACCCGGACGACCACACCGTGTGCCACCTGCTCTTTGCCAACCAGGTCAGTGAGCGTTCCCGAGGGGCAGACCGGCCCCTGCTGAGGGGCGCAGGGCCTCAGGGGACGTGTGCAAGATGCTCAGAGCAGCAAGCATGAGGGTGCTCTGAGGCCGTGTGCCTGGCAGCCTGTGTGGCAGCAGTTGGGGGTGGGCGCTTCAGCCCAGAGCCCGTGTCTGGCTTGACACATGGGGGTTGGAGAGGCACAGACACCTCCACCTGAGACTTGCTCCCCTGGCTGCTTCCTCCGTGGGCAGAGCTCAGAACCACCCACCAGTGAACTGGGCAGATGCTGGCCGGGCTGGGGCGGGCCTGGGAACAGGCCGTGTCACCGGAGAGGTGCTGGGAGTCCACCGGCCTCAGGGCCCTGAGCTGGGGTGTGGGGCAGGGCTCGGTCTCTCTTCTGAGTACATGTTCTCCTCCCCATGCCTGCTGCCTGCCCACCCTGGCCTGCTGTGTGACCTTGGACAAGTCACTTTGCCTCTCTGTGCTTTGAGCCCTCCGCTAAAATGAGCCAGGCCATCACAAGTCTGTCCTGTTCAGTGTTTCGTGGCTGGGGATGTGGGTGTCGCAGAGACGCCCGTTAGGGGAGGCCAAGATGAGACCGAGATGAGACAGTCCTTCCCGGCAGCTTGGAGGCCATGCCAGGAGCGGGCTGGTCTGGCCCAGGCTCTGCACCATCCGTCTGAGGAAGCTGAGCCCGAGGGACTGACTGGCCTGAGGTGCTTGGACGCTGCACAGTTATAGAAAGATGCCCTGTGGCCACCAGGGCGGCCTTCCCAGGCCCGTGGTGGGTGGAAAGAGCCAGAAATCCCAAGCTGCTGGCGGGCAGGAGGGCAGGCAGCAGCTGCCCTGGTCCGTGCTGGGCGCATCTCTCAGGAGGCCATCAGCCTCTGTCCCAGCGGGGCGTCCCTGCGCTGTGAGCCGTTAGCCAGGGCGGTGGTGCGGCTGCCCTGCCTCTGAGCTCTGGACACGGAGCCCCAGAGAGGGTGTGGCCTGCATGTGCTACAGGACGTGGTGGAGCCAGTGTATTCTATGGAAAGTCACTGGAACCCACGCATATTTTGTGAAAAATAGCCATATTTTTTCGAACGTCGTTTTGTTTTATGTCAGGAAGCCTTTGTGGTGCCTGGCTCCATGCGTGTTCTGCACTCGGTGCGGTGGCTCAGGCCACGATGCCCCCAGAGGGTCCCGGCCTTCCTGCGGGGACAAGAGGGGACGATGCTCATCAAGTCCTCGTATCAGATGGAAATCGTCTGACCTCTCAGACGCTCTGGAGGGTCGCCGGGGCCCCGGCTCACAGGCCATGCTGAGTGGGCATTGCCACTTTGCCCACCCAGGTCTTGTCGCTCCTCTGCTTCATCCCAAGAGGGAGGATGTGGGGCTAGCGCCAAGCCCCTCCTAAGGGAACACGCCTTTCAGAAGGACATTAGCCCTGACCAGTAGCCCAGTGGTTAGAGCGTCAGCCCACGGCCGGAGGGTGGAGGATTCGATTCCTGGTCTGGACATGTGCCTCAGGTGCAGGCTCCATCTCCAGCCCCCGTCAGGGGACGTGCCGGAGCAGTCACTGTGTCCCACATCAATGCTTCTCTCTCTCCCACTTCTCCCCCCCTCCACTCCCTCTAAGAACATCAACGATAAAAACAACCAGCGAGGACATTAAAGGAGTGTTCAGAGCAGGGGGCCGATACTGTAAAGGAGCTGGTTCCTTATAAAGTATAATAATACTCGTTTCCGGGGGTACCGCCCCCCTTCCACGTGAAGCAGTGTAGTCAGAAAGATGGTGCGTGCGCAGCCAGGGCGTTCGAGAAGGAAGAGTAACGGGAGGACTTTGCACCCGGTGTGACAGCCACTAGAAAAGCACGTGGTGGAACCGTGGCTCTAGAGCCGCATGTGAGACTTAGGCTCACTGGTCCCACTGCGTTTCTGGTGGTAACGAATGTCTAGACGGTGCTGGAACATGCTAGAACATGTGGCCATTCGCATTTAAATTCAGATCAAAATGTAAAACGTGCTCTTCCAGTCTCTCTAGCCACATTGCATGGGTTCCGTAGCCACATGTGGCCAGCGGTTCCCTCATCGGATGACAAAGGCCTGGGCCATTGCCATCACTGCGGAAGGCTCTGTAACGTCGGACCTGGGAACAGGCCCAGGTGTCTGAGACTCGGTTTTGATGCAGGGACATCGCAGCCTGAGGAGAGAGGAACGTGGTGTTGGGCCCTGCCAGTGGGGCTCGGGCTGAGTGGCAGGAGGCCGCTAGTTGGGTTCCTGGTGAGGGCACAGGCCAGGTGTGGGCTCAATCCTCAGTGGGGGCATGCAGGAGGCAGCTGATAGATGTTTTTGTTCCCCCTCCCCCCTCCCCCCCTGTCCCCGCTTCTCTCTAAAATAATAAAAAAAAAATTTTTTTTTAAATGGGTATTGGGTGGCCCTAGCTGGTTTGGCTCAGTGGATAGAGTGCCAACCTGTGTATTAAAGGGTTCCAGGTTCGATCCCCAGGTAGGACACATGCCAGGTTTCGGACTCAATTCCCAGTAGGGGGCATGCAGGAGGCAACTGATCAATGATTCTATCTCATCATTGATGTTTATATCTCTGTCTCCCTCTGCCTTCCTCTCTGAAATCAATGAAAATGTATTTTTAAAAATTAAAATAAAAATAAGCAGGTGTTGGGTGATCACTTCGGCAGCACATGTACTAGAATTGGAACGATACAGAGATGAGCACAGCCCCTCACAGGGATGACACGCCGATGGGGGAAGAGTGAGTGTGTTCCCACAGGGAGGACGATGCTGTGAAAGGCTGAGGAGCTGAGGAGGCGGGGCTTCTGAGGGCAGAGTGACCTGTGGGAGGTAAAGAATGCCTTTGGGTTGAAACATGGACGTTTGTCACTGGCCCGTCTTCCTGAACATGAAGCATGCATTTGTGAGCTTTGGAATGGTTCTCTGTTAAATAACAATTAAGAAATACAAAAGGAGGAGAGGAATGTTGGGTTAGTTGCTATGCATTTGGGAAAAACTAAGTAGATGCCTCCTTTTCCTCCCGTAGAATGAAGTTTAGGTTAAAGATGTGCATGTAAAAAAACAACAACCCGAAGCTTTGAAAGTAGGGGAGCATTTTTCCAAGAAGTACTGTTGCGTGAATGAATGGCTGGGGACGGCCAGTCTGAGCCAGGCGGAGAGGAAAGACTGGTGGAGTGAGTTCTCTGCTGAGAATTAAAACATGTCCATGTTCTTATTTGGGTGAGAAAACATTAACAAGGTAGGAAGATACAGAACTAAGAAAAAACATATAACATCACCAATAGAAATGAATATCCTTAATATTAAAAGTTTTTTTTTAATATATATATTTTATTGATTTTAGAGAGGGATAGAGAGTTAGAAACATCGATGAGAGAGAATCACCGATCAGCCGCCTCCTGCACACCCCCCACCGGGGATGTGCCCGCAACCAAGATACATGCCCTTGACCGGAATCGAACCTGGGACCCTTCCACTGAGCCAAACCGGTTTCGGCTTAATATTAAAAGTTTTATAAACCAATAGAAGTGATGACCAATGACAAACTTTTTAAAAATATATATATATTTTATTGATTTTTTTTTTTTTACAGAGAGGAAGGGAGAGGAATAGAGTCAGAAACATCAATCAGTTGCCTCCTGCACACCTCCTACTGGGGATGTGCCCACAACCAAGGTACATCCGTGACTGGAATTGAACCTGGAACCTGCAGGCTGACGCTCTATCCATTGAGCCAAACCAGTCAGGGCAATGACAAACTTATTAATCATATATATAAAAGGCTAAGGACCAGCCAGTCGGTATGATGCACACTGACCAAAAGGGGCAGACACTCAACTAAGCTGCCGTGACTTGGCAGCGGCAGTTCTCAGGTGATGCACCCCTGAACCAGAGAGGAAGGACCCCAGTTCCTAGCAGAGCCACAGGAGTCCACCAGGCTGCAAGACCCCACCTGCCAGAGGGACCCCACTCACTCCGCAGACTCCCTTGGAGCCGTAGTACCGCCCCAGTTGGGGCCGGCTGGGGAGGGACTGCGAGAGGTTGGCTCCAGGGTGTGTCGGGCCTGTCTCTCCCAGTCACACCCACTGCCATCTTCTAAATCCTTTCCTTTCAATGTGCACTAATCCGTGTACTGGGTCACCAGTAAAACATAAAACATGAGATTTACCTTCTATCGGTCTGACTGGCAAAGATTAAAGTTGTTACCCAGTGTGGGCGATGGTGTGGGAGGAGGGACACTCCCTGTCGTGCCTCTGCGAAGTCTGGGAAGGCTTCCCGGAGGAGAGGGCCATGGCTGAACTCTAGGGCTGCGTGGGCTGCCAGGCGTCTGATTTCCTAACTGAGATGCCCGAACCTGGAGGCTTGTCCCAGGGATGAGGATGGCGACCTTCGTTCTTTCACTGAGCCACGCGTTAGTTTAAGAATCACAGTCACCCCGAAGGGACCGGGGTGTTGGCCGTCTCCTCCCCGTCTTCCCTCTGTTCCCTCTCCACCCCCATTGCACCGAGCGCACCTCCCCCAGCTCAACGCCCTTTGCGAGCTGCACGTGCACCGAGCACCTCCCGCTGCAGCCTGACCCGCTCCTGTGTGAGCTGAGAGGGTGAGGCTCCCGGGATTCTGCTGAGCTGTGCCAGCGGGGCCCGGGTGGCGATGAGCCGCAGTCCCTGCCGCCATCCTCTGACCTGGGACTTGTCCCCACAGACCGAGAAGGACATCCTGCTGCGGCCGGAGCTGGAGGAGCTGAGGAACGAACATTCCGCGCGCTTCAAGCTCTGGTTCACGGTGGACAAAGCCCCTGAGGGTGAGCGCTGCAGGCGGGCGGGCTGGTGGGGCGCCGGCGTCCTCTGGTGCGTGCTCATCTGCACGCTCTGGCCGTGGCCCGGGAGAGGGACTGTGACCCGCTGCCCCCGTCTCGCAGTGAGGAAGGAGGGGTCAGAGAGGGGAAGTAAGCGTCCCCGTCACACTGCTCCACAGCTGGAAAACGTCACAGACGATCCTCCTGAGCCCTAGCTGCACTGCCCCCTGCTGGGCGAAGGAGCAGCCCTTCCCCTGGGCTGGGACTCGCTGCGGGCAGGTCTGGGGCAGAGCTGGGTGCTGTAGTTTGTGCCGTTAGGCCCATTTTTCTCTCCAGTCATCAGCCAGTCCAGGTGCCTAAGCTGTCCAGGTGCCTAAGCTGTTTGCCAAGGTCACACAGTTGATTGTGGAGAAACCAAAACCATGTAGGAGACGGAGTGAGGGCTGCCCCCCCCCCCAAACTTGAACTGGGCTGCCCTCTGGGAGCTAAACAGCTTCATCTCCCGCCTTAGGAAGGGGCGGGTGTAAAAAGTACCTTTGCTGTGGGAAAGGCAGCAGGCCAGGCTTCTTGGTGGATAATCCGGTGATGTTTGCTTCGGGGCTAGAGGCAGTAGGGAGTGGTGGGGAGTGGGGCGAAATGGAGAGCCAGGTGCCCTGTCCACAGTGGGCAGCCCCTCAGCGCCATGTCAGTTGGTTATGCAGGAATTCAGCCCTGGGACCAGGCCTCTCTGCTCTAAGGGGCTGGGAAATTTCTATACGCTAAAAGCAACGTGTTCTAAGTCGCCACGTAGACGCCAGCTTGTACCTCATTCTCGCCTTGCCAGCCCCACTTGCTCGGCCTCCGGCTTCTCACCCAGCCCGCAGTCCACTGGGACTCAGCCACGGCTCTCTGCTGCTCCCGGGAGGCAGAGACGGGCTCTGGGCTGGCGCCCGTCTAGTGCGCTGCATCCTCTGGGCTCACCCCGGGGGAGGGCCTCCCTCCTGGGCGACCAGAGCGGGTCCTGGCCTCCCGGGCGGTGGGCTGCGGACCTGACGGCTGTGTCCCGAGGCCTCTGGCTGGACGGCCGTCCAGGGCCAGCCCGTCTGTGTGCTCACGGAGCCGGCCTGGCCCGGGGCTGGTGTGCCAGGGGGTGAGGAAGAGGCTTATTGGGCGCTCACAGAGCACGGTGGCCGGTGAGACCCAGGGACGGCCGAGCCGGTGGCCGGGCAAGGCCTTGCGTGAAGCCGGGCGGGGGCACTGGTTGCCTTTCTCGGGTACCCAGGTCTCCGTCTAAAGGGGAGAGGCGGAGGGGGAGGGAGGGCGGGGCGGGGAGGTCCTGCGTTCTGGTGCAGGCTCTAAGGGTGTGGTAGGGGGCGCTCACTAGCCACTATGGGAACGCCTACCCCTGTTGGGCCTTGAGGCGTGGCTCTGACATTAGCACAAGCTGCCCTCTAGGTGCTGAGGAGGAAGGGCAGCTGAGCAGCACAGCCCTCCGGAGCTCAGCGGGTCGAGGGCCCGCCCACATGGCAGGTGCAACTGGCACGCTCCCCACAGGGCCACCTCAGCACACCACCTGTGAAAACGGGTGTGCCACACCTGCACATTCCGTTCGTTAGCAAACACCGTTTCGCCCGTGTGGTTTTTACGAGGTCCTTTCCGATGTGTTGCCCAGCTATGAAAATGCCACATGTCTGCCCTGCCTCGTTCCAGAGGCCGTTAGGCAGCTTAAGAAGCCTCCCCAGTGAGTCAGAGGGTAAACAGAGTGGGTGAGAGACAAGGGCAGGGCTGTGACAGAATCAGGAATGGGGTTTGTACAAAGCCATGGACTGGGATGCACACTTGCTGCAGATCCTGAGCTTCCCAGCAGCCAAAGTGAAAAGGGGATGTGGTCGGTTACCCAGATCAGTGCCCATACAATAGCAAATTCTCCGGTGCTCAGAGCTGGGACTGCTGTCCCTGGCACAGCACCCCCTAACGTGGTACAGTGAGTGTCCATCGAGCCAGGCCCTTTGGTCTGTCTCTGGCGCCTGACCTTGGCTTCCAGAACTGTGTTTCTGTTGTTGTGCAGGGCTTTAGCGAGACATTTCCAGCCAGAAAACAGAGACCAGCCAGATAACCGGGGGTTCAGGGTGGAAGGACTCGGTTCAGGGCTGTGGGCGGCTCCTCTTCCTTTCCTGCCATCCATCAGACTCCCACCAGCCCTCAGTCCCCATCAGTCCACTGTGCCCTCTGAGGGTCCATGTGAGACTAGAGCCCTGCCAGCCTGAGTACGCAGGCCTCAGCGAGTGACCGTGGACAACTCAGTTCTGGGCCCTCTGGGCCTCAGCTTCCACGTCTGTAAAGTGGGCTCATTAGCCCTCTCCTGTCCACCCCGGGGGTTCTGAGGGCCGATGGAAGTGAAAGGCTCTGGGAACTGGAGACCAAGAGGGCCAAGCTGTGCTGTGGGCAGCCAGGCCGGCGGCATCAGCACAAGGCGTGGGTCAGCCTCTCCCCTCCGCGGTGCCGGTTGGAAGAAGGGAAGCATCCGGGCCGGGACGCATCGCCACGGGAGGGTGCCGGGCAGGGGAGTCGTCGGCAGCCGACGTGCGTGGGCTCACCTCGTCTCCCTCCGCAGCCTGGGACTACAGCGAGGGCTTCGTGAACGAGGCGATGATCCGGGACCACCTCCCGCCGCCGGAGGAGCAGCCGCTGGTCCTGATGTGCGGGCCGCCGCCCATGATCCAGTACGCCTGCCTGCCCAACCTGGACCGCGTGGGCCACCCCAAGGAGCGCCTCTTCAGCTTCTGAGGCGGCGAGCCGCCTGCCGCCGGTCCCGCCCCCCGCGCTCCCTCCCGCCCTTCGCCCTCCCCCGCGCCCTCACCGGGCCCCTCGGGATCCGGTTTGATCACTGAGGCCGCACGGCCGCCTTCAGGACAGGCTCCTGTCGGACCCGCACTGGTTCTTGCAGTGATGGCCGCCCGGGCTCAGGCCCCCCCCGCCCACCCCACACACTACGGGGCCGCCGCCCGCCCAGAGCAGACACGGGGGAAGGACCAGATTACACGGCAGTCAGAGCTGCGGGCCCCGGGCCTCCCTGCCACCACCTGGGACCCCTGCGCCCCTCACTACCCGCCTGGGGCCGGGCCTCAGCACCTGACACTACAGGCGGGCACCACCGGAAGGCGCAGGAGGCCCCCCTGGCCCGCACGTGGCCCCTCCGGAGCCTCCACATTTCCCCAGGGCACCCAGACAGGGCAGCTGTGGGAGTCCCGAGCTGTCGCTCAGTGGTTAGAGCCATCGCTTCAGGGTCCTGGCCCAGCCTGAAGCAGAGGAGGACAGAGCTGATGCTTATTTCTTCCTCCGCCCGCACCCGCCCGCCTGCTGCCCGCGCTGCCCCGCGTGGGGAGACTCAGTGCCGCGTGGTTGCCTTTAGACAGCGGTGGGCTAGCCTCCAGCATAGCGGCTTTTTCAGTCACTTATAAGCAAAAAAAACGTTGAAATAAAACTTAGCTAATGTTAACTCTCCTCGGCTCTCTGAGGCTGTGTCCCCGTGGGGGGCGGGCGGGGGTAGGCTGCGTGGGCCTGGCATTCAGGGCAGGAAAGGACACGAGACCCCCCCCCCCCCCAAGCCAGGGCTGTGACCAGTGACGCCAAATGCGTGCCTGGGGGGGCTCCTGTCCTCACCATGACCCCTCGCGGTTCTGTGAGGAGCTGGCTGCTTCACCTCCGGGCCGTCTCCCAGGTCAGATGCCTGGCGGGGGCTGGGGCTGCTCCGGGGGGCCAGCGCTAAGCTCCCCGCGTGCCCACCCCGTCCATGTCGCCTCCGAGGGAGAGGCCTTGCGGGACTCAGGTCTGCCTGCGTACTCGCCTGTCCCAGAGGCTTCCTTTTGGTTCTCTCGCCCACAGCCCGCGAGGAGCAGGAGCAGCCATTAGCCCCGCCGCTGCAGGCAGGCTAAGCCGTGAATGGCTTTGGGGTCCGAGGTGGGGCTGGTGAGGCCAAGTGCTGCCTGTGGAAGGCTCCCCGGGCCATTCCAGGTGCTGGGGACCCCTGCTGCCCCACACGCTCTTCCCTGCTCCCGCAGCTGGTGAGCAAGGCACCAGGCAAGGAAGCGGTGTGAATGCCAGGGGAGGGGAGCCCTCCCAGGAATGACCGCGGGGACGTGGCGGGCAGGATCCGCCCGCTGGGGTAGCAGGTGTTTGCGGTGGTGGGGACAGCAGGCGAAGAGCCTTGTGGTCAGAATAAGCTCGTGGGACAGACTTCCAGACGGATCAGAGGAGGCGGCGGCTGAGGTGATGATGCAGATGAGGTTGGATTGAGTGACCAGCACGTACAAAGGCCCTTGGGCAGGGATCTGCTGGCAGCTCAGGGATCAGTAAAGGCCAGCTGGCCGGAGTGGAGGGGGGAGAGGAGGAGATGGGCGAGCTAACAGGAAAAAAATGCTTGGGGACCAGGGGCGTCCCTTTTTCCTCTCCTCTTTTGTCCCCAGTGGGTAGGAAAGGGACTGACTTGGGGACCCCAGATCCCCAGGGCCCTTCTCCACACCACTGTGTGCTGGCCTCTGCTGAGCACTGGATACACGTCAGTCTCCTCATTCCTGCCTCCATCTGGAGGGTGAAAAAATGGGCCTGAGGGTGAGGAACTGAATGCACATCTGCCTGAATGCACAGCTGCCTCCTGGAGCTGGGAAGAAGGGCATAAATTGGATCTGGTCTCCCTCTCTCCTGGTCTCAGTTCCCCCACCGGTAAAATGGGTGCGTGAACTAGGTCAGTGATTCTTCACCCTCTCAGACTTGACATCCTTTTTAAAATAACAGGCCCTTTATCCCCTGAAGTGAATTCACAGGTAATGTCTCACACACGCACACGCACACACAGCTCTATGTCATAAAAGAGCCAGAAAGAAACGGGCTTTATAACACGGGGGGTAGGTCAGGTTTGCCCAAATGCCAGGTCGGCACTTGCAGCCCGGCTCCCAGGCGGCACGATTCTTGGTCCCTTTCCAAACAAAGCAGCACCCGTTCCTCGGCTCCTGCGCAGTCCTTCCTGGCAACTCCCTGTTGTTCATGCCGGGCGAACAGTCCTGCGCGTTCGTACAGGAACTGGAGCGAAGCCTGGCTCGGATCGCACCAGCCTCTCGGCTCCAGGAAGGTCGCTCGCTGCAGATGGAGGCTGTCCCATTTCCATGTGACTGGATCTCTGTCCTCTGAACCGGCGGCTGCCAACCAATGGTCCGGGCACCACTGGTGGTCCATGAGGTCCAAAAGGTGGGCGACCGCTGCTCTGGACGACCAAACAGGACTCCACCAAGCTCAGACATGCTCCTGGGGGAGGCCACCCCACTGAGGATCCCAAAATTACTTGATCTCGGTTAATGACCCTATTGTGCTGGCTTTTAAAAACCATTGGACTGACATACCTTCCACTTAAGGCACCACAGCACTTTAATTCCCCGCACCCTCCGGCTGCTTCCTGGTTCTGCCCCTGCCGCCACGGTCCAGCTGGCCCAGGCTGGGGCACTGTGGGCCTCCCTCCCCCTGCACCCTGGGAGGGAGGAAGGGGATAGTGGCCGCTGTTCGCAGCTGAGAAAAGGAAGGCCAGCCAGCACCCAATCACAGCCGCCCGGGTGGGACCTGGGTTCCGCTCTGTCTGGTGCCCAACCCCAGACCTCTGGATTTCTTTACCAGCTCTTGCCCAGTTTTTCCATGGAGCTTCTGGTAACAGATTTTTAGTGATTATTATTATTTTTTTATTTCAGAGAGGAAGTGAAGGAGAGTGCCTAAGAGAGAATGAACTGTGACTTCCAGGTTCATAGGTCGATCGACACACAACCACTGAGCCACATCAGTTGGGCCTGATGCCAGATTTTTAATATAGTGTGATGTTCTGTCAAGCGCACATAACTCATTAACCAAAGTCACCATTTATTTTTATTTTCTTTAAAGTGGACTTTGTCATACTTTAAAAAAAAAGTATTTTATCAATTTCTTTTACAGAGAGGAAGGGAGAGGGATAGAGAATTAGAAACATCGATGAGAGAGGATCATCGATCAGCTGCCTCCTTCATACCCCCTACTGGGGATGTGCCCGCAACCAAGGCACATGCCCTTGACTGGGATCGAACTTGGGACCCTTCAGTCTACCGGTTTTGGCATGTCATACTTTTAAAATTCATTTTTGCCCCAACCGGTGTGGCTCAGTGGATCGAGTGTCGGCCTGCAGACTGAAGGGTCCCAGGTTCCATTCCCGTCAAGGACATATTCCTTGGTTTCCGGCACATCCCCAGTGAGTGGGGGGTGTGCAAGAGGCAGTTGATCGATTTTTCTTTCTCATTGATGTTTCCAGCTCTCTCTCTCTCTCTCTCTCTCTCTCCCTTCCTCTCTGTAAAAAAGCCAATAAAATATATTATTTTTAAAAAAATACATTGTTTTTGAGCTCAGGGAGGAAGCGAGAGGGAAAGACAGAAACATCAATGATGATTGAGATCATTGATTGGCTGCCTCCTGCACGCCCCCTACTGGGGGATGGAGCCCACAATCCAGGCATGCGCCCTTGGCCGGAATTGAATTTGGGACCCGTCAGTCTACAGACGGGACACTCTATCCCCTGAGCCAAACCGGCTAAGGCTAATGTCACAATCAACAACCAACAACAACAAAAAGGACGTACCTCCACTGGTGTCCCCGAGCCAGACCGGCTAAGGCCAATGTCACAATTAACTACGTAACCCACTGGCAGTGCCGGACTCAGAAAGCAGTAAACTGTTGGCAGGGCCAAGAGCGACCGCTGAGGCTCCCGGACCCAAGGGAAGACTGCAGTAAGGACGCCAGCTCCCGCCCCCCAGCTGCTCTCCCACCAGCCTGTTCTTTCAGCGCGAGGGGGTCGGGCAGATCGCAGCACCCAGGCATCCCGCAAAGTAGGCGGGTCACCTTAGGGGCAACCTTTACCCGCGCAAAAATTCGTCTCACATTGGCAGTGAGGATTCGGGCGTCACCCCGAATCGTTATTTTCCTTACTCATAAGTTTAAGGCATGAGGGGAGAGCTGCCGTTGCTCGCTGCATAGTGATTCCGAATCTCATTAGTCCTACGGTGAGTATAACAGTTGACCGTTAAACTGAGGTCCCCGTTTCTTTAAAGTGGATCTTCATCCTCGTTAATATTTTAGGTCGCTTTTCGTGTGCTCTGTCCTGGGGGGAGACTAGAGAAACGATAATGATCCCACACTTTGTATGCAGATCCGCAGCCAGCGCCGCTAAGGCTCACGGGCCCCACAGCCCGTGTACTTCCGGTCCTTGCCTCCTTGGAACTGTCGCGAGAATTCGTCGAGGAGACGCCGGAAACAATTCCTCCGTAGCGACTGGAGGGGCGGGCTCGAGGAGTGAGGGGGATCCTGGCTGCTCCGTGGTGTAAGATGGCGGACATCTCCCTGGACGAGCTCATCCGGAAACGGGGAGCAGCGGCAAAGGGGAGGTAAGTGGCCTTTTCTCCCTTCGGGGTGTAGGGCCCGTGGCTTAGCGCGGCTCGGGGTGGAGGAGGGAGCGGCCCGGGGCGACCGAGGGCCTCCTGCGCCCGCCCCCTGCCGTGGCCGCGCCGCTCATTGGCCCGGGGGCCGCCGCCGCCGCCGCCACAGGCCGGGCCGCCGGCCGCCCACCGGCTGGAGGCGCCGCTGTTTCGGGGAGCCGGGGGGCCGGGGGGCCGGGGGCCGCGGGCGGCGGCGGGGCCGGGTGCGCGGCCTGTGGGAGCCGCCGGGGGTGCCCTCAGGGGGCGGGGCTGTCCCGGGTCCGAGAGCTTCCCCGGCGCAGCCCCTCCCGGCGGGACGGCGCCCGGGCCTCCCCGGCGCCCGGGCTCGGCCTCTGCGCGGACCGCACTCCCCCTCCTGCGCCCACCGCCCTCCGAGCCGCTCCGGCCCCCGCCGCGGGGTGCGGGGTACGGGGTGCGGGACTCCGAGCGCCGAGGACGCTTAGCCTCCGTGGCTTTTCCCGGCCCCGGGGGCCGGCCGGCACGTCGTCCCATTTCACAGATGCGGGCGCGAGGCCGGCGGGTCCGAGGCCGCGGCGAGCGGGTGTGCGCGCCCATTGCCGCCCCCGGGGCCTCGGCAGGGGTGGGGGGCCGGGCCCGCTCTCTCAGGCCCCTCCGGTGTGGGCCCCTCCTGCCTGCGGGAGCCCCGGGCGGAGGGGGCCTGGCCCTGGCTTCCCGCACACGCTACAGTAGTTGAACTGTTTGCAAACAGCCAGGCTGTGAAGTTACATACCGTTGTGTGTGTGTGTGTTATTTTAGCACCTCCCGGTGCTCGAGGCTAGAAAATAAGATTCATTCCCTTGCTGTCGAAAATGAGTTTCACACAAAAAAAAATAAAATGAAAAAGAAATAAAATGAGTCCCGCCTCCCCCCACCCCGGCCCAGCTGCCCGCACCTCGGCCGGCTTCTGGCGCAGGACCGCCCTCAGCATGAATTTCCTCCATTCCGGGGGCATGCCTCTCCTGGGCCGCTTCCTCCCTCCGGGACTGGCGGAGCCTTGGCGCTGGGTCCTCCGCCACTTGTTGCTGGGCAGTTGCTGAGGGAGCCCCTCTCCCCGGTGCCGAGGCCAGGGGCCCTGCTGTGGTCCGGACTGTTGGGCTGTGATGTGCGCAGAGTCTCGCGTGTGGTAGTGGGGAAGGTGGGGGAGGTTGCAGGGAAGCGGGTGGTGAATCCGTGGGGGGCACACCTGGTCCCTGCAGCCCCGCTGTGGGGTTCTGTGTCTCCCTGGCCGGGATGACTTCTGAGCTGGCACCTTCATTTGTTTTTTTGTGTTTTTTGTTTTTTTTTTAAATAATATATTTTATTGATTTTTTACAGAGAGGAAGAGAGAGGGAGAGAGAGTTAGAAACATCGACGAGAGAGAATCATCCATCAGCTGCCTCTTGCACACCCCCTACTGGGAATGTGCCCGCAACCAAGGTACATGCTCTTGACAGGAATCGAACTAGGACCTTTCAGTCCGCAGGCCGACGCTCTATCCACTGGGCCAAACCGGTTTCAGCTACCTTCCTCATTTGTAATGAAGGTTGCTGGTAGATCGGGGAGAGGTGTGAATGTGAGAATGTGAGAGTACATTTTAAAGTTTGTGCCAGGTAGTAAGTGTTCAGCAAGTGGTGGCAGTTGTCATGGGCCTTAAAGGAGGAGGATCATGGGAGGTATGCATTGGGGCCCAGAGTCAGAATGCAGAGTTCAGGCCCCTGCTTCTCCCACCTGCCATTAATCTGATGCAGGTTCCGTAACCATTTCCTTACGGATAAAGTGTGGGTAGCCCTGACTGCATTAGGCTGTTGCCAGCAGGCACCAGGAGGATTAATATCCAAAGTGCCTCAGAAGCGTCCGAGGAGCACTCGTTCTCCGAGGGCATCAGCAGTCCCCGTGTGAGAAGTGCTCTGCTGTGACGTGCAGGCTGATTGGGGAAATGCAGGCCGAGTGTGAAAGGAACGACTGCATGCTGTGTTTGAATAAATCTGCTTTATTTATTTACTTATTGAATTAAAAGTCACCACTTAATGGGAAACTAAGTAATAAAATACAAAAACATGGATAGGTCTTAAACACATTATGCCAAGTGAGACAGGCCAAGCAGCTACACGTTGTGTGACTCCACTTACACGGTGTTCTGGAGAACCTCAACACAGAAAACGGTAGTTGCCTGGACTTGCAGGGGAAAGGGGAGGAGATGGTCTGCACCTGGGCACCAGGGAACTTTTGGGGTTATGAAGACGTTTATATTGCCAAAACCGGTTTTTGTACTTTGGTTGCGGGCAGGTCTCCAGGAGATTCCTTCCTGGGAACTTTGGTTTAACATTGCATGGATGTTCCAGGAACTTTTATCTTAAAACTTGAGGAAGAACCTGTGATTATCTCAGAAAATGCCTGTCGTCTGGATGGGCATAGCAGAAGACAGCCTGTGGAGGGTAAATAACCTTTTCCCCACAGGGCATGGAATGTGCTTATACTTAAGAACAGACAGTCTTTCTGTTTCATGTTCATTGCACCTTGTAAGTCAGGAAAGGGGTCACTATCATCATCATTACCTGGGCCCCATTCTCTATCATCATTACCTGACTCCAGTGAGTTATCGGAGCTTTCCTTGATTAAGTGAAAATTACAGAACCGGGGATGGGGGGAGGGGGGGAGTTTTGAGTGCTCCTTCATCCAGGCCATGGTGAGGCACTTTTTCCCACGCATGGCACATCTCTGGTGACCTCAGTTGCTCAAGACTCATCGGTGAGTCTCCTCAGGACAGCACTGGGCACCAGTTGGTCATTTCTCCCTCTGCATGTGAGAGCGTCGCTCATTGTGTTTGTCAAGACAGCAGCTGGTTCGATTAGCTTACTCCTCGGGATAGCGGTCTGCCCGCTGCCCTGTGTTAGGTGAGCTGGCGGGCAGCCCTGGTGGGAAAGCTGGGCCTTGAGTGTTGGAGCTGGGCAGCCCTGGGCCACGAGCCCTGTGGGAGGGAGGGGTCCTTGGAACCAGGGAAGGTGGGAGTTCAGGCCAGGGCCCTGGTCTGGGTCCTCCGTGCTTATTTCTCTGTTGAAAAGGATAAAGGAAATGGATGCCTAAAACAGGAAAATTAATTACTACATAACTCAGAGGGAAAGAATTAGTATTGAAAATGAGACATTTGCACAGGACTCTCTGGGAAGGTAAGAGGTTAGTGGTTATTTTTCTTTATGTCCCTAAAGTACCTAAACTCAGTGCTCGCTTCAGCAACACGGACCCTAACATTGGCATGAGGCAGAGAAGACGGCGTGGCCCCTGCGCAAGGATGACACGCAAAGTTGTGAAGTGTTCCAAATTTAAAAATAATAGTAAAGTACCTAATTCACAATTGACACAGGGTAATGGGACGAAACTGTGTTTTCTCCCTACAAAGATGAGCTCAGCACACTTGCACTCTAACCCAGAGATCCCCAGGGGTTAAATTCACTTTGTAATAATCCATGCCCGTCATTGGCCTGAATCCTTGGGTCTGGACTTAGGTCCAGAGCCAGCTGCCACTCTGTGCTCCACAGATAGAGCCAGGAGAGCGAGGCCTTCCGGCCCCACACAAGCCCTTTTTGGGCATCACGTGTCCCGGCTCCAGTCGGGTCTGGGAGAAAGAGCTTAGACCCAGCGGGCATTTACTGCACAGCTCTCTTCCCAAGGCCCCGAGGACGCCTGGCGGATGGCTGAGGCAGTGCAGCGGGGCACGGGTTGGAGTGTGACAAGGTGGGCAGTTACGAGACTTGTTTAAAATGTCCTGCTGCCCTCTGCCAACACTCACTGAGGACAGGAACCTCCGAGAGCCTGCATTTGGAGGTGAGGCTGCACGTTGGGCCAGATCAGGGGCTCCACTGAGGGAGGCTGGGCTTTGTTAGGGGACCCTCAGCAGTTCTTGGGGCAAAGGTACTCTAATTGACTCCATGTTTTAGAGCCTGCTTTAGCAGGAATGTTCATTAGGAAATTCCTGATGACTGTGCCTGCTTTATCACCACTGCTGCTACCTGCTGGGCTGAATGGCTGTTTTCCTGCTGGAGGAGGAGGAGCAGTGGTTATACAGCCTGCACATGGAAGCACGGGAGCTCAAGGCTGGTGTTTTTGGTGGTCCTTCTTGCCCGACAGGCAGTACGGTGTGTGGGTCCCCTGTGTGTGCACTCACCCTCCAGCCACTGAGAGAGCTTTCTCCCTCAACATGACTGACGTCCTGGTTTTCCTTAGCCTGGCGCAGCACCCACCCTGCCTTAGCTCTCCAAGTCCTGGCCTTTATTTTTGACCCATGCTTAATTTATTGGGACTTTAGGTACAGTGAAGTTCAAGTCCAGCCTTCGCCATGATAGCTCTGCAATTGGGATTCTGTTTTCTCTATGAAATATGGATGATAACCTCATTCTCAGAGTTGGGAGGGTTAAAGGAGGTGTGTCAGAGTCTATGGACCTTTAGTACGTGCTCAGGACTGTTAGTTGAGACCATCTTTATGGAATCTTTCATGCACCCTGCTGGCCAGTGCCCCTGTGTGGCCATGGCAGGCATTGCTTAGCAACCATAGACTCCTGTGAATTCTCAGTAGAGTGCTTAAGAACCATTACTGATCATCAGAGAGGGAGATTGTTGAGGAGTATGAATAAATAAGGTTATAGAGGCCTACTCGCCATTGGCCCTCCTAAGTAGGCTTACTAATTTGTCCTTTTCTCCATTCTCTGTTCAGATATATGAAATTTGTTTTCAAGCATCTCATTCTCTCTGTAGCCACTGCTCTGGTTACTGTTACTGTAGATGAAGCATGTCAAACTCGCAGCCCCTGACCACATATCTTGTTTATTTGGCCTGAGTTAGCCTTTTGAGTTTGACATGTTTGCTACAGATGCTTTCCTTTTCTAGAACTTCATAGAAACGGAGTCTTTTAATATGAAATCTTTTTAAAAATATATATATTTTATTGATTTTGTACAGAGAGTAAGGGAGAGAGATAGAGAGTTAGAAACATCGATGAGAGAGTGTCATCGATCAGCCGCCTCTTGCACACGCCCTACCGGGGATATGCCTGCAACTAAGGTACATGCCCTTGACCGGAATCGAACCTGGGACCTTTCAGTCCCCAAGCCGACGCTCTATCCATTGAGCCAAACCGGTCTCAGCTAATATGAAATCTTAATGTCTGGCTTCTTTTACTCAGCACAGTGTTTTTGAGTTTCATCTGTGTTGCTTGGTGTATCAAAAGTTCATTCCTTTTTACCGCTGAGTGATATTTTGTATGGATATATCATAATGTGCATCATAATGTATTACCTGACGGTTGGCATTTGGTGTGTTTTCAGATTTTGGTGATTGTGAATAAACGCTACTTTAAAAAAAAAAAAAAAAAGGAAGAAGCTCATTGTTCTTTTAGTTATTCAAAATAATCACTTTCAGTTGGTTATCTTTTTGCCCCCTATTTTATGGGCATTGTTTTCTTTGTTGAAAGTGTAATTGAGGGCATGGTGGCTAGATTTGCCCAATTTCATGGTATTGTAAAGTCACAGGGGGCACCACATGATAAGAGCATCTCCTCCTTCAGCTACAATATCAGGGACCTTTGGTAATGAGGGGTCCTGGAGAAGGGAGGAGGTGGGGTTTGGAGAAGGCAGACGGAGAAAGGAGATCTTCAGGACAGGCTCGCCTTTGGATTAGGACGTGTCTGAACCCCCGAGTGGATGTGCTCACATGCAGCCTGGTTCTGTTTGTAATGCCCCTACCTGGGCAGGTACAATCCTGTGCGTCCCATTTTTAGGGTCAAGCCCTGGTTTCTCTGTGCTCTGGCTGCGTGGGGAGTAGCTGGGAGGATCCCAGCAGGGTGTTGGGCTGGTCGGTGGGCTGGACAGAGGGCTGCCATGCGGGGCAGTCTTTAGGAGAGGCGCTTTCAGGGGCACCATCACTCCTCTCTCCTCCCCTGGGGCTTGGAGTAGGAAGGAGGGGAGCTTGGGCCTGTTACAGTGGAAAGATTGTGGGCTCTGGAGTCACGTGGACCTGCTGTCCAGTCTCAGCCATGCTACTAGCGCTGTGATTTAATTCGTACAGAGGAGATGAGGTGATGGCAACTAACACGATCGTGATCCTGGAAGGTTAATGATAGATAGGAGCCTTGTAGGGGCCTGGGTCTCAGGATCAAAAAGCTGTCTGAGCCTTTGTCATTCCCCTGGTGCCAGGAAGACACTAGTCAGGCGCTGCAGAGTGTGCCCCTGCGAAGCTCTTAGTTCATCCCAGGGGATGCAGGCTTGTAGACAGATCGTTGTGATGCAGCATGGTAAGTGCCTAAACGGGAGCCTTGTCCCGCTGTGGAGTGATACGGGGAAGGGAAAGAACGGAAGGCGGGAGCTTACTGTGCCTGCTGCCAGAACCGCAAGAGCAAAGAAGCCCCCAGCTGGCTTAGTGCACAGTTCCCTCGTCTGCCCACAATGCCCTTGGACTCCTCTTTCCAGACACCTCGGCCTTTTAGCCTGCCCACCGCCCTGCAGGTGTCCTGCGTGTGGTGTCCCCACAGACTGGGGGCTTTCCTAGAACAGGAGCTGGTGATTACCTGTGTGCCTCCACCCCCAAGTTAGAGCCTCAGGAGACCTGTTCCTTGCCCTGCCCTTTTGGTCACTTGATTGCTGGGCCCAGGGCCTCTGGCTTGGGGAGGTGGGGGTGGGAAGGGGGGCATTCAGTGCCTGACGAGTGAAGGATTCATCTGGAGTGCTTTCCACTAACTTCAGTGTTATCTATCTGGACCTTACGTATTGATCAAATTATTTTCCCCTGTTTTATGAGTAGGCCCTCAGTAGCAGCTCCTAGTGTGAACTGATAGTCGGTTACTTTTCTGTGATGGGCATCATCAACAGATGTAGGGAGTTGAAATCATTAAAAAATAAAACCAGTAGGTGCTAAAAATCTATAATAATAAAAACAATATGCTAACGAGAACGGACAGCCCAACAACCTTCCAGACGAAGCCAGGGCTGAGAGGGCCACCTTGCATGAATTTTGTGCATTGGGTCTCTAGTATACCTATAGTACTTTCCTTCCACCTTTGAAGTTCTTCTAGCTGGGCTAATCAAATTAACAGACAGATTAACAGAAGAAAATAAAATATCAATACACGCACATGAGGAATTCACATAAGCATGAAAATTTTTTTTAAATATGTATTTTTTTAATAGATTTCACAGAGGAAGTTAGACGGGGGGGAGAGAAAGATAGAAACATCGCCGAGAGAGAATCACTCATCAGCTGCCTCCTGCACAACCCGCACTGAGGCTCAAGCCTGAACCCGGGCATGAGCGCTGACTGGGGATAGAACCGAAACCTCCAGGTTCATAGGTCATTGCTCAGCTCCTGAGCCATGCCAGCTGGGCTTAATGTTACAATTTTCACTTGCAGGCTCAGTGTCAGACCAGGAGTTGGAGGCGTCCGATCGTACGTTGGGATCCAGCAGAGCTTCCTCAGTCCGCCAGCACGCACAGCCACCTTCCAGCAGAAGTTTGATGCCCGGCAGAAGATTGGCCTCTCGGATGCCCGGCTCAAGCTGGGAGTCAAGGATGCCCGAGAAAAGCTGTTGCAGAAAGATGCTCGTTTCCGGATCAAAGGGAAAGTGCAGGATGCCAGAGAGATGTTGAACTCCCGCAAGCAGCAGAGCATGGCTCCCCAGAGGCCCCACCAGGTGGCCGATGCCCGGGAGAAGCTCAGCTTGAAGCGGAGCTCCCCTGCCTCCTTCATGAGCCCCCCCATCGGGACGGTGACCCCCGCGCTGAAGCTCACCAAAACCATCCAGGTAGGCATGGCTCTTGTCCTGAGTCCCAAGGAGCCAGTAACAGCTACAGGCTCTGCAGGGAGCAGGGGTCAGGGGCGTTAGGGGAACATTGCCTTCCTGGGTTGGTGTAGGAGCCGTATGAGGAAGGCAGGGCATTGCCCAGTTTTATATAAAAGCGGGCCGGTCCAATGAAGTGAAGTGCCTTTCCCAGGCGAGCTAGCGGCGGAGGGACAAAACGTTTATGGAGCGTGTGCTACCTGGCAGGCACTGCCATGTATGACCTCCCCCACTCACTGCACTGCTCACTGCAACCCGGGGTTCATGCCTCAGTTTTATCCAAGAGCCCCGGTCTCGGAGATGTGAATTATGCCCAGAGTTACGTAGCTCCTCACACAGTGCCTGGCCACCGCACAGTCTCCACCCAAAGGGAATGGAAGCAAGAGCATTTCATCTCCACACACTGGGGACAGGAACAGCGCAGCAGGGAGCATGCACGGAGCCGGTTCATTGAGCCCTGCACATGCCTCGCCAGGTGATCTCTGGGACGGCGAGGCTTCCTGTCACTACTCTTTTGGTCTGAGGCGCTCTGTAGGGCCTTTTACCAAAGACCAACGGAGTGCCCCTCATATTTCAAGTTGAGTGACCATGGAGAGGGATGTGGGCCTGTGTGATGAATTGTGACCAGCGGGTGTTTCTAGGTTCCACAGCAGAAGGCCGTGACACCACCTCACACCCATCCTGCTGGAATGAGGATTAATGTCGTCAACAATCACCAGGCCAGACAGGTAGAGACTGTGTGTGTGTGTACACAAATGTGTTTTGATTGGACCTGCTGGGTAAATTAACTGATGCTACTTCAAGGTTCACAATTTGAAGAATTGGGAAGAATTACATTTGATTGTATTTTATGAGTTTTAAGAAGAAATTTTACTAACCGGTTTGGCTCAGTGGATAGCGCGTCGGCCTGCGGACTCAAGGGTCCCAGATTCGATTCCGGTCAAGGGCATATACCTTGGTTGCGAGCACATCCCCAGTGGGGGTGGGTGCAAGAGGAAGCTGATCGATGTTGCTCTCTCATCGATGTTTCTAACTCTCTCTCCCTCTCTCTTCCTCTCTGTAAAAAAATCAATAAAATACATTTTTTTTAAAAAGGAGAGGTTTTACAACTGAGGAGAGAAAAATAAGAGGCAGAAGCAAATTGGAAAAAAAATCTTTAAAATTGTGCTTAATACAGAAAATTTACAAACTAGAGAAAGATTAAGAAGAAGTTGCTTTTTAAAAAATTATATATTTTATTGATTTTTTAAAAAAATATATTTTATTGATTTTTACAGAGAGGAAGGGAGAGAGACAGAGAGCTAGAAATGTTGATGAGAGAGAAACATCGACCAGCCGCCTCCTGCACACCCCCCACTGGAGATGTGCCCACAACCAACATACATGCCCCCGACTGGAATCGAACCCAGGACCCTCCAGTCCGCAGACCGACGCTCTACCACTGAGCCAAATCGGTTTTGGCTATTTTATTGATTTTTTACAGAGAGGAAGAGAGAGGGATAGAGAGCTAAAACATCAATGAGAGAGAACCATCAATCAGCTGCCTCCCGCACACTCCCCCATCGGGGATGTGCCCGCAACCAAGGTACATGCCCTTGACCAGAATTGAACCCAGGACCCTTCAGTCCGTAGGCTGACGCTCTATCCACTGAGCCAAACTGGTTTCGGCAGAAGTTTCCTATGCTCCAGTTCTCCTAAGCCAGTGGTCGGCAAACTCATTAGTCAACAGAGCCAAATATCAACAGTACAACGGTTGAAATTTCATTTGAGAGCCAAATTTTCTTTTTAAAAATATATTTTATTGATTTTTAACAGAGAGGAAGGGAGAGAGAGAGAGAGAGAGAGTGAGCTAGAAACGTCGATGAGAGAGAAACATCAGCCAGCTGCCGATGCCCAGAGTTACGCACTGGGAATGTGCCCGAAACCAATGTACATGCCCTTGCCTGGAATCGAACCTGGGACCTTTCAGTCCGCAGACCGACGCTCTACCACTGAGCCAAACTGGTTTCGGCTGAGAGCCAAATTTTTAAACTAAAATTTCTTCTAATGCCACTTCTTCAAAATAGACTTGCCCAGCCCGTGGTATTTTGTGAAAGAGCCACACTCAAGGGGCCAAAGAGCCGCATGTGGCTCGAGAGCTGCGGTTTGCTGACCACTGTCCTAAGCCAACCATTGTTGAAATTCTGCCCTGTTCCTTCCTGTTTTTTTAAATGGCATTATATTTAATTATTGCATAGTTGTAGCTGTGGTTATATTCTTTTTTTTCTCTTTTTAAAAAATATATTTTATTGATTTTTTACATAGAGGAAGGAAGAGGGATAGAGAGTTAGAAACATTGATGAGAGAGAATCATTGATCAGCTGCCTCCTGCACACCCCCCACCAGGGATGTGCCTGCAACCTAGGTACATGCCCTTGACCGGAATCGAACCTGGGACCTTTCAGTCCGGAGGCCTATGCTCTATCCACTAGCCAAACAGGTTTCGGCTCTTTTTTCTTTCTTTAATATATTTTTATTGATTCCAGACAGGATGGGAGAAGGAGAGGGAGAGAAAAACATCATTGAGAAGAGAGAATTATGAATCGGCTGTCTCCTGCACGTCTCCTTCTAGGGATTGAGTCAGCCACCCCGGCATGTGCCCTTGACCAGGAATCGAACCCTGACCACCTGATTCATGGGTTGATGTTCAAACACGAAGCCACGCCGGCCGGGCTATGGTTATATTCTTAATCCGATTCTGTATCATTCCTTTTTCACTTTATAACTCAAGTTTTTTTCTGTGTTTACATTTATTGTAAAAACAAACAAACAGCCGGGACCGGTTTGGCTCAATGGATAGAGCGTCGGCTTGGGGACTGAAAGGTCCCGGGTTCGATTCCGGTCAAGGGCATGTGCCTTGGTTGAGGCATATCCCCAGTGGGAGGTGTACAGGAGGCAGCTGATTGATGACTCTCTCTCATCGATGTTTCTAACTCTATCTCTCTCCCTTCCTCTCTGTATAAAATCAATAAAATATATTAAAAAAAAAAATAAAAAAAAATAAAAATAAAAACAAACAAACAAACATTTCTAACCCTTTATATGCCATAGCGTCTATAGATGCAAGCGGAATGGTTTCCATTTGGCCGCGTGGCAATTAACTGGTGTGTAACCACATAAGCCCTTGAGCTGACATTCCAGTTGGTTTAAGCCATTTTACTGTACTTCTCACTGTTAGAAACTCTGGCATCTTTGTGGGTGCGTTCTCTCTGGGGTTTGGTTTGTTTCCATAGGCCAAATGCCAGGGCGGGCTCTCCACGCCCAAGGGTGTGAGCAGCCATTTGGGGACTCTTCCTAGGCCTTGGCCACTTGCAGAAAGGATGTGCCTGGAAGCCGCAGCACTCTCTGCCCCTGTGGGCGGGGAGCCACCTGTCAGGACCTGAGCCTCACTCAGCCCCTCAGGCACCCACACGCCCTGCTCCCGCCAGCCCTCTCCCTCCGTCCCCGCTCCCGATGCTTTTGGCAGCCTGGAGGCCACATTAGCTTATATTGATTTATTTTCAGAATCTGTACGACCTGGATGAAGACGATGACATTGCAACTCCCATTCCTAGTAAACAGACGAAGCTGACAGCCTCCAGCAGCTTTCTGCACCACATGGTAGGGGTTCTGTGGTGCCGACATGGCTGTGTGTCTCATTAGTTGGATGGTAGAGGTGGTGGGGAATTGGCCTTTCGACTCCCGATATAGTTCTTCATTTGGGCTTAAGATTTTCAGAACTGGAACTAGTCCAACCCCTCGGTATTTTATCGATACCGAGACCGAGTGTCTAGTGACTTGTTCAAGGTCCCACAGGTCGTGAGGTGCAGAGCTCCAGCTCCCCATTGGTTCAGGTTTGAGACGCTTTGTGAGAAACGTGCTGACCCCAAGGGAGGAATTCATGTTTTTTCATTCACAGCGGGGCATCTATGTGCTCCCCTTTCCTCTGCTCTTAATCTGGATTCCCTTGGTTAGTAGGTTAGCAAAGCAATCTGAACCTCACCCACCAGTGCAGTCTTGCAGGAAAGAAAGCAACGTCAGGCACATCACGGAGGTCTGCATGTCCCCTGACATTCTGGGAGCTGCTAGGGCCAGGCCTGTCTGGTGCCCCTGTAGAGCCAGAACAGGGACCAGGAAACTGGGAGTCTGGGCCTTCTTAGGAGCTGATCAGTCCATTGTGATAGAAGCATATGTAGAAATGTACTTGATTCCAAGCTTTTGACCTTCCGACCAGCCCCAATAGGGTTTTTATGAAGTCTAAAGCATGTCAGACTTGTTCAGGTAAAGGCGGTCTAACGGTATGAGTGAGCCTGTGGACCCTGGTCAGGGCTGCGTGTCAGCCTCTCGCCAAGGGCTGCTCCCTCTGCAAAGGGGCTCCTGTGATCGCGAGTGCAGGCGGTGTGTTTCTTCCCTTTCTCCTTCCCTGGGGACGTCACCGGCAGCCTTTTGGCTTCAGGCCACTAGTGGGATTGGGGGACGGTGGGGGCTCACGGGTGGCAGTTGTCAGTCCCTACCTGGCACTCAGCTCGCTGGCCTCTCCGCTTCCTTCCTGTCTGCCTCTTCCTTAGGCCGGACTGAGCAGTTCCAAGCTGTCTGTGTCCAAGGCCGCCCCCCTCACCAAAGTGGTGCAGAATGATGCGTACACAGCACCTGCGCTCCCAGCCTCGGTCCGAACAAAAGCCTTGACCAGCATGTCCCGGACACTAGTGAACAAGGAGGACACCCCCAAAGAGCTGCCGCCTGCTGAGGTGAGGTGAAGGTGAAGGGGAGGAAGTGAAGTGATCACACCCGTAGAGAGTCAGCCTGTGCTGGGTGGGTAGTGTGCTCTGTGTACCCTGTTGCGTCCTCACAGCGCCTCTCTGAGGTAGGCATTGCCACCCCCGTTTTACTAATGAGCAAACCAAGACCCAGCGGCCCCTGAGCTTCTGTCTGGCGATGCAACAGTTGTGCTCAGAGAGCTGCTGGAGGCTGAGGAGAGCGCAGCTGAGTCCCCTGGGCACAGCCGGGAAGGCTGAGCTGGTGGGTCTGGAAATAGGAGAGGCATTCCAGGCAGAGGCACAGGCGCCTGAGGGCTCTGCTTACTGGAAGCAAGAGGCTCCACCCCTTAGCATGGGGAGGGGCGTGATGGGCGCTGAGGTGTCCGGTAGGAGGTGGGCCTCCAGGTCACGTGTCCAGAGCGAGTTCGCTGTTGAGCCCAGTGTCCTCTGCCTTCGCTAACGCTCTTGTCTGCGGCAGCCTGTCCTCAGCCCTTTGGAAGGGACCAAGATGACTGTGAATAACCTGCACCCTAGGGTCACCGAGGAGGACATTGTGGTGAGTATTGTGCCCTGCCAGAACTTCCCGTCTCCAGCCACTTCCATGTCAGCGGAATGGGTCGCTCCTCGCAGAGCTCCAGAATGTATTTCTAACAGATTGCTGTGCAGCATACTCGCCACTGTCATTACTTGATAAGCCCACATATTCATTCTCCTGTCAGAGTTGTCAGAGAAATTCCATAACTGTTACCCCATTGAGGAAGGAAGCGGGCACCCAGGCAAGAGGACTATGGGCGTGACTTGTTGAATGCCACACGACCCATGGCTGTAAGCTCAGGCCCATTTCTCATTTCTGCACAGCTTGTCCCCTCCTCTGGTCCATGCTGGGGCTGTGGACATCCCAAGAACACCGCCTGGAGTGGAGCTTCCCTGAAATCATGGGCACATTCTGCCATAGTGCGGCCACCAGTCAATCCAGAGCCCTCGCAGTGTGTGACTGGCAGGCAGGACGACGGCCTGAACTTCTCCGCTGACCCTGTCCCCTCTGCTTTGCAGGAGCTTTTCTGTGTATGTGGAGCCCTGAAGCGGGCTCGGCTGGTCCATCCGGGGGTAGCAGAGGTGGTTTTTGTGAAGAAGGATGATGCCATCACTGCCTATAAGAAATATAACAACCGGTGTCTGGATGGTAAGTTGGGAGAAAGCAGCTACTTTCCCTTCCCACTCCTTACTGTTTACTGCCGGGCAGCAGGCCTCAGAGCCAGCCTCTCTCTGCCGTGGGGAGAGGGCATCCTGGTGCGGTCACTGCTGGGCCTTCTGTACAAGAGCAGGCAGGAAGGTGCAGTCTCTGGTGGTGCTGAGCTGCCAGCTCCTGTCCCACCAGCCCTGGGTGTCCCCTTGCCTGGCACCTGAGCTAGCAGGGGAACACCTGCTCCGTGGATGCCTCCCTGCTAGCTGCTGGTCTGCTCAGTGCTAGGACACAGCCTCCTTAATGGCCTGGCGCCTCATCTAACTATTTTTAAATATATATATTTTATTGATTACTTACAGAGAGGAAGAGAGAGGGATAGAGAGTCAGAAACATCGATGAGAGAGAACCATCGATCAGCTGCCTCTTGCATACCCTTTATTGGGGATGTGCTCGTAACCAAGGTACATGCCCTTGACCGGAATCGAACCTGGGACCCTTCAGTCTGCAGGCCGATGTTCTATCCACTGAGCCAAACCGGTCTCGGCCTCATCTAACTATTGGCACCCGGTGAGCTCTGCTTTCAGTGAGTAAACCACTGATTTCACTGAGTGCAGACTCCCCGTTATTCATCTCGGGGCGGCCTAGAGGGGAACGCTGTCTGCTGCGGCCCTCCTGCCCACCCATTTGTGCTTTTCGGTGTGTGTTGAGTCCTTCCTGTGGAGCGAGGCCCTGCGCTTGCAGCGGAGGGGCAGAAACCACCGGGAGTTGAGTCTGCATTTCCTACTAACTGATGCTGTGAGCATCTTGTGTGCTTTTTGGCCATTTGTGTATCTTCCTCAGAGAAATGTCTATTCAGAATCTTTGTCTACTTTTTGAATTGTCTTTTATCACTGAGTTGTAAGAGTTCTTTATATATTCTTTTAAGAATTTATTTGTCCTTTTTTATTTCAATATCTTTTTTTTTATTTTTTATCCTCACCCGAGGGTATTTTCCATTGATTTTTAGAGAGAGAGAAATATCGATGTGAGAGAAACATCGAACTCAGGACCCTCAGTCCACAGGCTGATTCTCTATCCACTGAGCCATTCAGGCCAAGGCTCCTTATGTATTCTTGATATAGGTCTCTTAGATAAATGGCTTGTCAGTAATTTCTCCCAATATGTGGTTTGTCTTTTCACTCCTTTTTTATCCTCTGCATTTAGAGCGATTTATTTCCTCTCAGCACTGTGTTAGCCACAGCTCATGAGTACTGATATGTTGTGTTTTTATTTTCATTCATCTCAAAGTATTTTCTAGTTACCTAGTGTTTTTCTTTTTCTTTTTCTTTTTTTTTCTTTTTCTTTTTTTTTTTTTTTTGTTCATTGTTTTTTTTTGTTTTTTTTTTAAATCAATCTTTATTGTTCATATTATTACAAAGGTTCCTCATTTCTTCCCCCCTCCACCAGGTTCCCACCCCACCCTCCGTCCCCTCCCCCATCCCCCATTGTCCTCATCCATAGGTGCAGTTTATGTTCAGTCTCTTCTTCCCTCAATTTCCCCAATAGTAAATCCCTTTTCAGATAGTAAATCAGTTACTTAGCATTTTCTCATATCAATAATACCTCCACATGTCCAATGATACACTTCACACAAAAGATATTTCCCACTAGGTCAACCAGCCTCATCCAGGCCCCACCCAAGGCACTCACAGATCAACACCCCAGTCCTAAACTAACGCAACACATCCAGATCTAAGCCTTCACCACTTGATTCAGCAGACCCTCAAGTTCCCACAAAAGTTTCCAGCCATGTCTGAGAAGCAGCCGTGGGGCAGGGGCAGGCAAGGAGCGAGCTGTTCTGGGCCAGGCTGCTCAGGGCCTGGCCTCTGTTGCTCTGGTTCATTCCACAACCAGCTGCTCCGGGTCTGGTCACTGCCGCTCCCGACCTAGTTGCTCTGGACTTGGCTGCTGCTGCTCTGGGCCTGGCCGCTCCCAGCCTGGCAGCCGCTGCTCCGGGCCTGGCCGCACCCGACCCGCCTGCTCCCCCGGGCCTGGCCGCTCCCAGCCTGGCAGCCGCTGCTCCGGGCCTGGCCGCACCCGACCCGCCTGCTCCCCCGGGCCTGGCCGCTCCCAGCCTGGCAGCCGCTGCTCCGGGCCTGGCCGCACCAGCCCCGCCTGCTCCCCCGGGCCTGGCCGCTCCCAGCCTGGCAGCCGCTGCTCCGGGCCTGGCCGCACCAGCCCCGCCTGCTCCCCCGGGCCTGGCCGCTCCCAGCCTGGCAGCCGCTGCTCCAGGCCTGGCCGCACCCGACCCGCCTGCTCCCCCGGGCCTGGCCGCTCCCAGCCTGGCAGCCGCTGCTCCGGGCCTGGCCGCACCAGCCCCGCCTGCTCCCCCGGGCCTGGCCGCTCCCAGCCTGGCAGCCGCTGCTCCGGGCCTGGCCGCACCCGACCCGCCTGCTCCCCCGGGCCTGGCCGCTCCCAGCCTGGCAGCCGCTGCTCCGGGCCTGGCCGCACCCGACCCGCCTGCTCCAACGGGCCTGGCCGCTCCCAGCCTGGCAGCCGCTGCTCCGGGCCTGGCCGCACCAGCCCCGCCTGCTCCCCCGGGCCTGGCCGCTCCCAGCCTGGCAGCCGCTGCTCCGGGCCTGGCCGCACCCGACCCGCCTGCTCCCCCGGGCCTGGCCGCTCCCAGCCTGGCAGCCGCTGCTCCGGGCCTGGCCGCACCCGACCCGCCTGCTCCCCCGGGCCTGGCCGCTCCCAGCCTGGCAGCCGCTGCTCCGGGCCTGGCCGCACCCGACCCGCCTGCTCCAACGGGCCTGGCCGCTCCCAGCCTGGCAGCCGCTGCTCCGGGCCTGGCCGCACCAGCCCCGCCTGCTCCCCCGGGCCTGGCCGCTCCCAGCCTGGCAGCCGCTGCTCCGGGCCTGGCCGCACCCGACCTGCCTGCTCCAACGGGCCTGGCCGCTCCCAGCCTGGCAGCCGCTGCTCCGGGCCTGGCCGCACCAGCCCCGCCTGCTCCCCCGGGCCTGGCCGCTCCCAGCCTGGCAGCCGCTGCTCCGGGCCTGGCCGCACCCGACCCGCCTGCTCCCCCGGGCCTGGCCGCTCCCAGCCTGGCAGCCGCTGCTCCGGGCCTGGCCGCACCCGACTTGACTGCTCCCCCGGGCCTGGCCGCTCCCAACCTGGCAGCCGCTGCTCCAGGCCTGGCCGCACCCGACCCGCCTGCTCCAACGGGCCTGGCCGCTCTCAGCCTGGCAGCCGCTGCTCCGGGCCTGGCCGCACCAGCCCTGCCTGCTCCCCCGGGCCTGGCCGCTCCCAGCCTGGCAGCCGCTGCTCCGGGCCTGGCCGCACCTGACCCGGCTGCTCTGGGCCCGGCTGCCCCGGGCCCGGCCGCTCCGAGCCTGGCCACTCCTGACCTGGATGCTCTGGGCTTGGCTATTGCTGTTCTGGGTCTGGCTGCTCCCACCTCGGCTGCTCTGGGCCCGGCTTCTTCGGGCCCGGCCACTCCGGGTCTGGGTGTTCCTGGACTGGCCACCCTGGGCTTGGCCGCCTCCGCCTCATGCCTAGCTGCCACTGCCCCAGGTCTGGCTACTCCAGTGCTGGCTGTTGATGCTCTGGTTCTGGCTGCTGTTGTTCTGGGGCCTGGCCGTTGCTGCTCCGGGTCTGGCTGCCACTGCCTTGTGCCTGGCCACTCTAGGCCTGGCCGTCGCTGTTCCAACATTCTGTCCTTTTTTTTTCTTTTTAAAACGCATTTATGTTGCAATGTTGGCTGGTGAGTTGAGTTCTGACTTAGTCTTTGATTTTTCAAGATCTTCTTTGTATTCTTTCTTAAGTAATTTTACTATTTTTTGCTCTCACTTGATTTCTTCACATTGAGAACTTCTTTGGTTTCTTCCTCCTTGTCCTGGGAGCTCAGCAGGTTGGCCTGTGGCACCCCTTTGTTCTCCGCGGGCTCCTGCGCTGCTTCAGCCTGTTGCCGGGACGGCGCCACCCAGGAAGCAGCCCCCGGCCTTGGCTCCATTGCCCGAGCTCAGTGGTCAAAGGCTCAGGGGCACCCACGCCCCCAGGGGCCTCGTGGCCCGCCTCCTTTCTGGTGCCCGGTTGGCTGGAGTCCGGCAGGGGCTTCCGCTCCCCTCCGCGTTCCCCCAGCCTAGAGCTTTTTTTTTCTCCTTCCCGCTAGGGAAGTCCAGCATCAGAGTCAACAGACTGTCCTCTGCGCGCAGTTTGCGCGAGTCCCACAGACTGTCCTCTGCGCGCAGTTTGCGCGAGTCCCGGGGGCCCGGCCTTTCGCCGCTCTCCCCGGACTCCACCTCACAGCCCCGTCTCCCTCTGCCTGAGCCTGGGTCCCCAGGGATTGGCCCAGAACTGGGGTTCGGAGCAGTCCGGACTGAGGCTCAGCGCCGCCGGAGGCCTTGTTTCTTCCGGCTAGGGCTACCCAGCATCAGAGTCAACATTCAGTCCTCTGCGCGCATTGCGCGCGACTCCCGGGGCCCTGCCTTTCGCCATTTTTCCGCCTCACGTCCCTGTCTCCTCCCGCCGGAGCCTGGGTCCCCAGGGTCTGGCCCATAACTGGGGCTCAGCGCTGCCGGTTCGGGGGTTCAGCCCAGGCTGGGGGTTTTATTTCCTTCCTGCTAGGGAAGGAAAGGCGGCTCCCCGCCCTCTCCTCCTCTCCGGCTGCGACCTCTCCGTGCGCGCGTGCGGGCGGGCAGGCGCGCGCAGCATGTCTCCGTACCTTAGGCTTTTTTTCAGCTCCTCTGATTTTCTTTCTGGTTTTCTCTTTCCTTCTTGTTGTAGAAATTTCAGTCAGTCGACTACCTGTAGCTCTGGGCAATGTCCACTCTACATTTTAGTTGTATTCCATTGAAATTGTTGTGTGCTGCCGCGGCTAGATGTCTACCCGAGCAGCCATCTTGGATCCTCCCCGTGTTTTTCTTTTTTGATCCATTGGTTATTTAGGGTTGTTTTGTTTAATTTCCATATATTTGTGAGTTTTTCAAATTTTGTCCTGGGTATGTGGGACAAGACGCCTGGTACTGAACGTGCGGAACTGAAAGCTTCAACTATTGTTCGTTTACTTCTCCTCTCACTTCTGTCAGCTTTTGCTTCATGTGTTTGAGCCTTTTGTTAGTTTCATAAATGTTTATAATCATCCTAATTGTTTTCTTCCTGGTGGAATGACCCCTTTTATCACTTACAAAACATTCCTCTTTGTCTCTAGTAACGTTTTTTGTTTTAATGTCTATTTTAGCTGATATATAGCCACTCCACGTTTCTTAGGGTTGCTGTTTGGGTGATAAATATCTCCTTTTGCTTTCAAGTTTTTTGTATCTTTGAGTCTAATCTCCAGTAGATAGAATATATCAGCATCTATTTCAAATTAATACTAACTTCATTCCAATGAGAAACGTCACTTCTCTATGACTCCATCCTCTCTTTTTGTGCTGTTCTGTTTTTAATGTTTACGTTAAAAATTTTCTTTATCTTATTCTTTTTTGTTATTTTATGTAGTACTCAGCACAATTGGGAGTGTAGTACTCAGCACAATTAATCTTTCGTAGACAAAGTGGAAGCCTGTACGTATACTTTTGAATTCTCTTTGCACTGAATTTCATAGCATAGCATTTTCTCTTACTAATTGCTTCACACCGAGTCCTGGTTCTCTCTTCCCCCCACACCCTCTCCTCCGGTGTGAAGCAGGTCTGTTGCAGTTTGCTTCTCGGTGCTGTTATTGCCGAGGTTTCATGGACCTCACACACTGGGATTCTCTTAGTCCCGGGTTTTGCTTCAGAATCTAGCAGCTCTGGTGGGTGGGTGGCCCCGTGATGAGGGTGGCAGCCTTGTCCTTCTGTGTGAAGAGAGTGGTCTCTGGAGAGCCTTCTCTGGTTTTTCAGGGCAGCCAATGAAGTGCAACCTTCACATGAATGGGAACGTCATCACCTCCGACCAGCCCATCCTGCTGTAAGTCCACAGGCGGCCGCGCTGACTGTCCGATCGCCTCTATCCTGACGGGGACAGGGCCTGCACACAGCTCCAGCCCACTTCCTGTGCCCTTCTGGCAGGCAGGCAGGCAGGGTGCTCAGCTTTGTTCAAAGAGGCTGGTCTCGCCTTTTCCACAGGGGTTTGGCCTCACGGGCTAGCATTAAACCTGTTCCCAGCCTATAATCTAGAAACACTAAGAAGAAAGTGGAGAGCAGGCCAGATGTGTCCCCCTTTGCAAAACTGAGTGTACTGTCAAGGGGACAGCGAGCCCCACCTCCCGTGACTGACTGACGGAGACGCTGCTGCCCTCGGTCTGGGTCAGAGGTCTGGGCGTTCGTGCCGGGCACAGGACTGCGGGGCCTCGCGTGTAGGCTGTCCTTTTACAGACAAGGAGGCAGAGACCTGGGAGGATGTGAGATTCGCCAGGGCGGGCAGGCCTGAAGTAGACTGAAATTTAGAAAGCCCGGAATGTAAATCCTGGATATTGAATTGTGTGATTTGGACAAGTTTCTTAAGCTTTATTCCAGGACTAAGTTGTATTCCGAAATGTGTGTGTCCTATGACCTAAGAAGTCTGAGAACCATTGGGCTAAACAGAGTTAAACATTTCTTTGCTTCGAGACTTCCCAGAATGTATTGCATGCTAATGTGTGTGTGGCATCCTGAGGGAGTGTATTGTTTTCTAAGCTGGCAGCAGGCTGCACCTCCTCAGCACACAAGAAAGTGGCAGGTCTGCTGCAGATGAGTGGTAGGCGGCAGAGAGCCCTGCATTCGGGCCTAGCTTGTACAGATGGGTGAACCGGGCCCCTGTGCATCTCGGAAACTGACAAGGATCTTGGCTCTTCCCTGCCCACAGGCGGCTGAGTGACAGCCCCTCGGTGAGAAAGGAGAGCGAGCTGCCTCGCAGGGCGAACTCCACTGCCGCCTCCAACCCTCCGGCCGAGGTGGACCCCGACACCATCCTGAAGGCGCTCTTCAAGTCCTCGGGGGCCTCTGTGACCACGCAGCCCACAGAATTCAAAATCAAACTTTGAGCGGGGAGCAGGCAGTCAGAGCGGGGCAGGAGGAGGGGGTTCTGTTCCCAAGGAAAGCTGTGACCAACGGGCCGTTGGACTGGAGGCCCAGGCGGGGGTGAGAGCTCCCTGGACAGACCCCCTTCCTGTCACGTTCCACCCTGTGCTCTGTGCGCTAACATTTCCTGTAGTGTTTCTCCCCTCTGTCTTCTCTAAGGTAGGTTTGTGTTGTTCAGATTGTCTCTCCCCCTGACCTCCGCTCCAAACCAGCTTCTTTCCTGGAAACAGCGTTCTGGACTCTGCGTGATTTCTTGTGGCTCCATGGCTTACCGGGCGGGCTATTGGAAGGAGACTGCAGTTTCCAGGGCGAGAGGCTTCCTCCTGTTTATTTTTCAACGTTTTTGAACAAAGTGGAGGATGGACATTCCACCATCCTAATGGGAGCTGGGTCAGCTCCAGAGCTGTGCCACTCACTGGCCTGCCAGCGGAGGGGCCTGGGTGGGCACCAGGTCACAGGCTCTTGTCCTCTCTCCACAATTGTCTCCACACCAGGGTGGTCCGGAGGGCCCTGTTGGCAGGGGCAGGGTGAGGCTGCCGCTCTGCCAGGAAGTGTGCACCACACCTCATGCCTGGCGGGCCATGCTGTTTCGGCAGCTCAGAGTTCATCCTGAGGTCACGTGTCCCTTTTCCCAGGGCTCCACCCCAGTTCTCTCGGCCTCTGGTTATCGCTGCTGGGAGGGCTTGCTGGTCCCTCAAGTTTTCACTAGACAGAGCTCATCACCCCTGGCTCTGTGTTAATGGCAGCTCTCCCCTAGTTCTGTGGCCCTGGGTTTGGAGGGTTATTAGGAGGGGAGCTTTTGGCTTGCTCCTGGCTTTCTGGCCTCGGATGTCTGCAGGACAGGAGGGATTCTGGGAGCACACGTGCAGCTACCACCTTTGTAAGTGGCCCATCGGTCCCTGAGCAGAGGGGTCTTTTCCTGCCTTGGCAAAGGGGGAAGGGGATGGAGAAGGGAGTAGAGAGAGCAAAACAGCCCTTCCAGGCAAGCACTCGGTTCCTCAGAATGGTCCAGGGAGTTGGGGCCGAACTTGAGCACTCAGGGCAGCCCCTGAGGACCAGTCTGCAGTGCTCAGAGGCGCCATCTGCCTCCCCGTCTGCTGGGCTGTAACAGTCCAGGCGGCAGAGCTGAAGCGTGGGCGCAGGGTTCTGGGAGCTGCAGAGGGTCAGGAGCAGGTGCTGTGAAAGGCCCAGGCCCAGGAAGTAAAGGGGCCAAGACACTGAGCCTTGTGACCTGCTGGGGCCAGCACAGGAAGACAGACCTCAGTTAGTCTGTCAAGCAGGAAGGCCCAAGGTTTGGACCCAGCTCCGAGGTTGCACAGGCTGGTCAGTCCAAGGAATGTGCTTGGTGTGCTCCCTTTCTGGTTTGTAAAGAAGGCAGCTCTTTTTTTTTCTTCTTTTAATATTTTTATTGATTTTACAGAGGAAGATAGAGGGATAGAGAGTTAGAAACATCAATGAGAGAGAATCATTGATCAGCTGCCTCTTGCACACCCCCCTACTGGGGATGTGCCGCAACCACGGTACATGCCCTTGACAGATCGAACCTGGGACCTTTCAGTCTGCAGGCCAACGGTCTATCCATTGATCCAAACCGGTTTCGGCAAGGAGGCAGCTCTTGTTCCCTTTTCCCCTTTGAATGGGTGCAGATGTATTCTCTTGAGCAACTGGAAGACATTCCTCCTACAAGTTTCAAAACTGTTGACCCAAGAGAGCATCCAAGGCGTTAGGCCTCGTTCTGCGGCCTGGAGCACAGTAGGCCACGCTCAGACTCTGCTCCGAGCAGAGGTGGTAAAGGCCTGTCTGCGTGGTGTTGCCCTCCCGCCTCCCAGTGCTAGGCCAGGCTGCTCTGGTGGAGTGTCGTTGAGCTAGCTGCAGCCACCTGGTCACCTGGGCTCGGTCTCTGGACAGCCATGTGGTACATTGTGGAGTGAAGCCCGTCTGTCCCCTAGTCTACAGGATGGCACCGTGGAAAACGGAAGAGAAGGTGGTGGGCCAGTCCTCGTGTCCCTCTTAACTTCCCACGCCCCTACTTTCCCCATCTGTGTTTCTAGTTCAAAAGAAGAGGAAGAGGCATTAAGGGATGGAGGAGACACTGTTACTTATACATTTCTGAATAAAGTTTGTTATTCCTACCTCTGAGCTGTCATTTCTTACAAGTTTTACTAAGTGGCCTTAACCAGAAGCAGCCGTCTGCTGTGGCTTTCCTATCCCCAGCTCCGACCTGGGAGCAGAGGCCCTCACAGCACTCACCGAGCCTGAGTCCACGGCTGAGGAGGTGAGCAGTGGTGCTGGGAGCACCTGGCACAGGACTCCACCTCCTGGCCCCGAAGTGCCTCACTGAGGAGGAAGCGTGGTCACGTGACCACCCTTTGTGGTTGTTACTCCACACCTGTGGATACCCTTTATTTTTTATTGATTTCAGAGGGAGGGAGAGAGAAAAACGAGAGAATCATTGATCAGCTGCCTCCTGCACACTCCACTGGAGGTCGAGCCGGCAACCCCGAGCATGTGCCCTGACGGAATGGAAGCATGACCACCTGGTTCATGGGTTGACATTCAGCTGCTGAGCCACGGCAGGTGGGCCTCCATTGATTTTTAAGAGTGAAAAGGAGGGGAAGGGACAATAGAGAAACATCTCTCACATTGATTGGTTGCCTGCCAATCAGGACCAAGGATCAATCTTGCAACCCAGGTATGTGCCCTTGGCCAGAATTGAACCCAGGCCAAGGCTCTATCCACCAAGCCAAATCGGCTAGGCCAAGGCCAAGGCTCTATCCACCAAGCCAAATCGGCTAGGGCTAATAACCATTTTTTAATATTTTTTAAATATACTGACTTTTTACAGAGAAAGGGAGAGAGGGATAGAGAGTTAGAAATATCAGCTGCCTCCTGCACACCCCCTACTGGGAATGCGCCTGCAACCAAGGTACAGGCCCTTGACCAGAATTGAACCTGGGACCCTTCAGTTCGCAGGCCAATGCTCTATCCACTGAACCAATTTTCAAAAATATATTAATTTTTTACAGAGAGAAAGGGAGAGGGATGGAGAGAAACCAAAGAGAGAGGAACATCAATCAGCTGCCTCCTGCACATTCCCGACTAGGTATGTGCCCCCAGAAATGGCAGATATAAACCTGAAAGCAGCAAGAGAACTGATGCCTTGCCTGTAGGGAAAAAATTTGACATTTCTCATCAGAAACTATGAGGTCAGAGGAATGATACATTTACCAAGTAGCAACAGAAAATTTCTGTCAACTAAAAATGTATACCCAGCAAAATATATCCTTGAGGAATTAGGGAGACTTTAGGCATTCTCAGATGAAGAGTGGAGAGAGTGGTGGCAGTGGACCTATCCCGAGAAGATGGTTGAGGTTCTCTAAACACAAAGAAGGAATTTTTAAAAGGAAACGGGAGCATCGGCCTACAGACTGAAGGGTCCCAGGTTAGATTCCGGTCAAGGTCACAGGCCCAGGTTGCAGGCTCGATCCCCCAGTATGGGGCGTGCAGGAGGCAGCTGATCCATGATTCTCATCATGGTGTTTCTATCTCCTCCCTGCCTATCTGAAACAAAAATATTTTTTAAATGAAACTTAGAATATCACAAAAGAAAAAAAAATACCAAATACTCCAGTTTTCTAAATTATGGTTGATGGTTGAAGCAAGTGTTATAACATCGATGTGGTTTCAATGGAAATATTTAAAGCAACTGCTTTATAAATGAGAGAGCAAAGTGATATAAACAGGGAAGACACTTCTCTCGAATAGTAAATCTGGACAAAGTATATTGTAACATGTAAAATGATAAGCAATGCACCCCAAAACACTAGAGAAATCAAAATGGAGTTCTAAAAACAATTTTCAAGCAATCTACTGGAAATCGGGGGGGGGGGGGGGGGTTTGGACAGTAGAAAACAAAAAAAGTGAGTGACTTAAGCCCTCAAAGTACACAAAGTATATTAAGTATAAATGGTCTAAATACATGTGTCAGTTGACAGAAATTGGCAAAGTGGGTGGAAAAACATGACAACTATATGCTGTCTATAAGAAACTTACTTCAGATATAACAGGATAAGTTAGATTGAAAGTAAAAGGATGGGAAAATAGTAAATATGCAAACATTACTCAAAAGTGGCACCCTAACTGGTGTGGTTCAGTGGATAGAGCGTTGGCCTGCGGACTCAAGGGTCCCAGGTACGATTCCGGTCAAGGGCATGTAACTTGGTTGCAGGCACCTACCCAGTAGGGAGTGTGCAGGCGGCTGCTGATCGATATTTCTAACTCTATCCTCCTCCTTTGTAAAAAAGCCAATAAAATATTTTTAAGTGGCAAAATAAAGTATATTTGATATCAAACAAAGAAAGTTACCAGACACTTTGCTGTCCACTTGAATATAGTTTTGTGTGTGTTTTTTTAATTACCAGGTACAGCCCTAGCCGGTTTGGCTCAGTGGATAGAGCACCCACCTGTGGACTGAAGGGTCCCAGGCTCGATTCTGATCAAGGGGACATTGCCCAGGTTGTGGGCTTGGTCTCCAGTAGGGGGCTTGCAGGAGGCAGCCAATCAATGATTCATCATTGATGCTCCCAACTCTCCCTTTCCCTTCCTCTCAGAAATCAATTTAAAAAATATATTTAAAAACATTACCAGTTTCTCTTTTTTTTAATATATTTTATTGATTTTTTTACAGAGAGGAAGGGAGGGAGAGAGAGAGCTAGAAATGTCGATGAGAGAGAATCATCGATCAGCTGCCTCTTGCACACCCTCTGCTGGGGATGTGCCCGCAACCAAGGTACATGCCCTTGACCAGAATCGAACCCGGCACCTTTCAGTCCGAAGACCGACGCTCTACCACTGAACCAAACCGGTTTTGGCAACATTACCAGTTTCTGCCCTAATCCGTTTGGCTTGGTGGGTAGAGTGTCAGCCTATAGTCTGAAAGGTCCCAAATTCAATTCCAGTCAAGGGCATGTACCTTGGTTGTGGGCACATTCCCCAGTAGGGGGTCAGTAGCGGGTGTGCAGGAGGCAGCTGGTCAAAGTTTCTCTTTCATTGATGTTTCTAACTATCCCTCTCCCTTCCTCTCTGTAAAAAAAAAAAAAAAAAAAAAAATCAATAAAGTGCATTTTTTTTTTAAATTACCAAGTACAGAGAAGGACATTACATAATGAAAAAGGGGTCACTGCACCAAGAAGACATAATCCTAAATATGTACTTACCAAACCACAGAGCTACAAAATGATGTAAACCTAGTAGAATGGAAAGAACAGAAAATCCGCATTTTTATGTGGAAACTCCAACTCCTCTTAGCAACTGGTAGAACAATTAGAAGAAAATCAGCAAGGATGCAGAAGTTAAACACTATTGCCAAGACCGGTTTGGCTCAGTGGATAGAGCGTTGGCCTGCGGACTGAAAGGTCCCAGGTTCGATTCTGGTCAAGGGCATGGACCTTGGTTGTGGGCACATCCCCAGTGTGCAAGAGGCATCTGATTGATGATTCTCATCTATGTTTCTAACTTTCTATCCCTCTCTCTTCCTCTCTGTAAAATATATATATATATATATATATATATATATATATATATACATATATACATATATACACACACACATATATATAAAAGAAGTTAACACTTATCAACCAACAGGATCCAATCAACAGGATACTCCCCAACAACAGGATACACATTCTTTTCAAATGCCCATGGAACAAGCATAAAAATCGATCATGCCCTGGGCCATACAGCTAATCTCCACAAATGTAAAAGAACTGAATTTACAGTGTGTTCTTTGGTCACGTGGAATGGTAAGAGACAAAGATGTCCACTTTTTATCACTTCTGTTTAACATAAGAGGTTCTAGCCAGGACAATTCGGGTGAAAGGAATAGCATCCAGATTGGAAAGAAATAAGTAAAAGTATCTTTTTGAAATGACATGGTCTGTATACAGAAAATGCTAAGAAACCCAAGAGATTACTATAATAGAACCAAATAAGCAACAGCATTACAGGGCAGAAAATCAATTGTTAATAATTGCAATAAACAATCTAAAAAGGAAATTAAGAAAACGATTCCACCCCCTGAGCCAGACCCCAAGGCCCCTTTTCTCTGACTTCTTAGCCAAAGCAGCCCAGCCTAGGCTCCTTTCCCCAACCCTTCCTTGTTTCACTGTCCCCAGCTTTAATAAATACCCTCTAAAATAAAAAATAAAAAAATCCACTTAGCATAGTGCCAAAAAGAATAAAATACTGCCGAAACCGGTTTGGCTCAGTGGATAGAGCGTCGGCCTGCGGACTCAAGGGTCCCAGGTTCGATTCCAGTCAAGGATTCTCTCTCATTGATGTTTCTAACTCTCTATTCCTCTCTCTTCCTCTCTAAAAAATCAATAAAATATATTTTTTAAAAAAAGAATAAAATACACACAAATTTAGCAAAATAGCCCTAGCCAGTTTGGCTGAGTGGATAGAGCTTTGGCCTGCAGACTGAAGGGTCCCGGGTTCCATTCAGCAGGAGGGCACATATCCAAGGTTGTGGGCTTGATCCCCAATAGGGGACATGGCGGAGACAACAGATCAATGATTCTCATCATTGATCCTTCCATCTCTCTCTCTCCCCCTCTCCCTTCCTCTCTGAAATCAATAAAAATATATTTTGAAAAAGGTTTTAACAAAATAAATGCAAAAATTATATTTTGAAAACTGCACAATATTGTTGAAAGAAACCTAGTAACCAAAACAGTCTTTTTTTAAATATATATTTTATTGATTTTTTACAGAGAGGAATAGAGAGTTAGAAACATTGATGAGAGAGAATCATCTACCAGCTGCCTCTTGCAAACCCCCTACTGGGGATGTGCCCGCAACCAAGGTACATGCCCTTGACTGGAATCGAACCTGTGACCTTTCAGTCCACAGGCCGACGCTCTATCCACTGAGCCAAACTGGTTTTGGTCCAGAACAGTCTTGAAGAGAGTTGAAGGACTCATACTTCTGAGTTCAGACCTTAAACCACAAAGTTGCAGTAATGAAGACTGTAGTGTTGGGTAAGGATGGAAATATAGATCAGCCCTGGCCAGGGGGCTCAGTTGATCCGAGTGTATCCCAATCTGCCAATGTTTCGGGTTTAATCCCGGTCAGGGCACATACAGGAATCAGCCAATGGGTGCACTGATAGGTGGAACAACAAATCAATGTTTCTCTCCCTTCCTCTAAAAAGTCCATTTTAAAATTTAAAAAGGTATATAGATAGATGGATGGGATAGAATGGAGAGTCCAGAAATAATGCCTCATCTCTCTGATCATTTACTTTTCAACTAGCGTGCCCAGATAGTTCAGTGGGGAAAGAATCATATTTTCAATAAATGGTTCAGCTCCGGCAGATATGATTAAGTTGGATAAGTGTCACAATGAAAAGTTGCTGGTTTGCCGAAACCAGTTTGGCTCAGTGGATAGAGCGTTGGCCTGCAGACTGAAAGGTCCCATGTTGGATTCCAGTCAAGGGCATGTATCTTGGTTGCGGACACATCCCCAGTGTGCGATGCTTCTCTCTCATCAATGTTTCTAACTCTCTATCCCTCTTCCTTCCCCTCTGTAAAAAATCAATTAAAAAAAAAAGTTGCTGGTTTGATTCCCAGTCGAGGCACATACCCAGGTTGTCGGTTCAATCCCTGGTTGGGGTGCATGCGGGAGGCAACAGATTGATGTTTCTCTCTCATATCAAAATTTCTCTCCCTTCTCCAAAATCAATTTTTTAAAAATTGAAAATGTTCATATTCCTTAAAATATTTCAAAGGCAATTGGTTATCTACAAAAATATTCATAAAAATTAAAAACTGTGCTTTTAAATATATATATATTAAAAATTTAAACACTGATTTGTAAAATATATAGATAGATAGATAGATACAGATATATATCTATATATATCTGTATCTATCTATCTATCTATCTATTGATTTCAGAGAGTAAGGGAGAGAGAAAAACATCAGTGATGAGAGAGAGATCACACCCCGGTTGAACCACCCGACCACGCCTTCATTTACTCGCACATTTATCTTATATTCTGACTATTCTGAGCGAGAAAGGAAGTGGCCCAAGAACCCCACGCAGGGTCGTTGTCCTGGAAACACGCAGCTCCCAGCTCCCAACTACAACTCCCAGCAGCCCCGCGGCTTCCGGTCGGCAAGATGGTGGCGCGCAGGAGGAAGCGTGCGGCGCGGGACACCGAAGAGGGGATTCCGAGCCCCCCGGGCTACTCAGGTGAGGGGCAGCTTAACAAGTGGGGGGCCGCGGGGCGGGTGAGGGGCAGCTTAACAAGTGTGGGCGGCGGGGCGGGTGAGGGGCCGCGGGGCGGGTGCGGGGCGGCGGGGCGGGTGCGGGGCGGCGGGGCGGGTGAGGGGCGGCGGGGCGGGTGCGGGGCGGCGGGGCGGGTGCGGGGCGGCGGGGCGGGTGCGGGGCGGCGGGTGAGGGGCGGCGGGGCGGGTGCGGGGCGGCGTGAGGGGTGGGTGAGGGGGGGCGGGGCGGGTGGGGGGCGGCGGGGTGGGTGGGGGGCGGGTGAGGGGCCGGCGGGGCGGGTGAGGGGCCGCGGGGTGGGTGGGGGGCGGGTGAGGGGCCGGCGGGGCGGGTGCGGGGTCAGGGGCCGGCGGGGCGGGTGCGGGGCCGGCGGGGCGGGTGCGGGGTCAGGGGGCGGCGGGGCGGGTGGGGGCCGGCGGGGCGGGTGCGGGGCCGGCGGGGCGGGTGCGGGGTCAGGGGGCGGCGGGGCGGGTGGGGGGCGGCGGGGCGGGTGCGGGGTCAGGGGGCGGCGGGGCGGGTGGGGGGCGGCGGGGTGGGTGAGCGGCCGGGCAGAGCCAGGCTTTGCCCAGACTCGGCTCCGGGTGCGGTGCTGGCTGGTCGTGGGCCCACCTGGCTCCTTGCAGACTCTCCCGGGAGGAGCCCGCTTGGGCCGGCGCCTCCCCTGTCCCCACTCCCCCTGGGGAACCCCTGTCCCCACTCCCCCTGGGGAACCCCTGTCCCCACTCCCCCTGGGACGCCCCTGTCCCCACTCCCCCTGGGGAACCCCTGTCCCCACTCCCCCTGGGAACCCCTGTCCCCACTCCCCCTGGGGAGCCCTGTCCCCACTCCCCCTGGGGAACCCCTGTCCCCACTCCCCCTGGGAACCCCTGTCCCCACTCCCCCTGGGGAGCCCTGTCCCCACTCCCCCTGGGAACCCCTGTCCCCACTCCCCCTGGGAACCCCTGTCCCCACTCCCCCTGGGGCGTCCCGCCCCTTCCCCCTGGGGATCCCCTGTCCCCACTCCCCCTGGGAACCCCTGTCCCCACTCCCCCTGGGAACCCCTGTCCCCACTCCCCCTGGGGAGCCCTGTCCCCACTCCCCCTGGGAGCCCCTGTCCCCACTCCCCCTGGGGAGCCCCTGTCCCCACTCCCCCTGGGAGCCCCTGTCCCCACTCCCCCTGGGGATCCCCTGTCCCCACTCCCCCTGGGAGCCCCTGTCCCCACTCCCCCTGGGGAACCCCTGTCCCCACTCCCCCTGGGGCGTCCCGCCCCTTCCCCCTCGGGAGCGCGCCTGCCCCTGGCCACTCAGCTCCCCAAGCCCCTCCCTTCAGGCAGCCACCATTCTGTTCTCGGACTATAAGTCTGTTTCTCTCTTTGTTTTTAAGATATTTATATAGTCTTAGAGGGGAAGGGAAACAGAAACATTGATGTGCTGTTTCTTAGCGGATCAGCCTGCAGCCCGTCACACCCGCATGTGCCCTTCCCTGGGATTCGGACCCACAACCTCCGGGTGTGGAGGAGGAAGCCCAACCGACTGAGCCAAACCGGCCGGGCTAAAGTCAGACTTCAGTCAGACTTCGCTTCACACTCTTACCTCTAGACACCCCCCCCCCCCCCCAATCTCTCCAATGGCTCATGTTAGGCTTAAAGCAAAACTCAGACTTGTTACCATTGAAGGGGGAGGAAGAGGGACAGAAGCACCAGTGATGAGAGAGAGAATCATTGAATGTCTGCCTCCTTCACTCCCCACCTGTGACCTCGGGGCCGACCTGACTTTAGCTCTGGCTTTCTGTGCCCCCGAGGCAGCAAGCTCTTCCCACCCTCAGGGATTGTGCTCTGGCTGCGGCCCTCCTCCGAGTTCCTCCTTCAGCTGTGCCCTGGCTGCTGCCCACCCGCCCGCTATTCCCTTCCTCCAAGAAGCCTTCAGGATGGTTCCCAAGGCCTCTGCCACCGGCACCCTGTGCTGCCTCCCATTTCTTTCTTTCTTTCTTTTTTTATTTAATTTTTTTAAAATATATTTTATTGATTTTGTACAGAGAGGAAGGGAGAGAGATAGAGAGTTAGAAACATCGATGAGAGAGAGTCATCAATCAGCTGCCTCTTGCACACTCCCTACTGGGGATGTGCCCGCAACCAAGGTACATGCCCTTGACCGGAATCGAACCCGGGACCCTTCAGTCCCCAAGCCGACGCTCTATCCATTGAGCCAACCGGTCTCGGCTATTTAATTTTTTTAAATTAAATTATTATCTGTGTACATATTTTACCATTGCCCCCCCCAATACATACCCACCCTCCCCAGAGTTTTGTGTCCATTGGTTGTACTTATATGCATGTATACAAGTCCTTCGGTTGATCTCTTATCTCCCCCAGATCTCCCTACCCTCCCCGCTGTAATTTGACAGTTTGCCTGTTGCTTTACTGTCTCTGTATCTATCTTTTTGTTCATCGGTTTATAATGTTCTTTATTATCCATAAATGAGTGAGGTCATGTGGTGTTTCTCTTTCATTGACTGGCTTATTTCACTCAGCATGATGTTCTCCAATTCCATCCAGGTCGCTGCAAATGATGAGAATTCCTTCTTTTTTATGGCAGCACAGTATTCCATTGTGTAGATGTACCATAGTTTTTGGATCCAATTCTCTGCTGGCGGGCACCTAGGCTGTTTCCATATCCTAGCTATTTGTAGATTGTGCTGCTATGAACATAGGGGTGCATATATCCTTCCTGATTGGTGTTTCTAGTTTCTTGGGATAAAATCCTAGGAGTGGTATTACTGGGTCAAATGGGAGTTCCATTTTCAGTTTTTTATTTAATTTTTAAAATTAAAATATTATCTGTGTACATATTTTACCCTTGCTCCCCCCCTCCCATACATAGCTCCCTCCCCAGAGTTGCCTCCCGTTTCTTCCCTATGGGAGCAGCCTCGGTGTCTGCTTGTTGACTGTCTCCCCATCGCCCGGGAGCTGCTGCGTGCAGGGCTGCAGCCGCCTCTGCCCTCCCCTGCTCTGTAGAAGGTGGTGGGAGGGACAGAAAACAGTCCCTAATTTTTTTATTTTTATTTTTTTATATATTTTATTGATTTTTCACAGAGAGGAAGAGAGAGGGATAGAGAGTTAGAAACATCGATGAGAGAGAGCCATCGACCAGCTGCCTCTTGCACACCCCCTACTGGGGATGTGCCCGCAACCAAGGTACATGCCCTTGACCGGAATCGAACCCGGGACCCTTCAGTCCGCAAGCCGACGCTCTATCCACTGAGCCAAACCGGTGCCGGCAACAGTCCCTAATTTTGTGAGAACTAAAATGTGTGGGAATATGAGTGATTATCCAGATAACCCTCCAAACGCAGAGGTAGGGCCATAGGAGAAGCTGTGAAGGCGCGGAGCAGGTGGGTCACCTGGCAGGTAGGACTCCTCGCAGGAAGTGAAGTGAAAACTTGCAGAACAGGCGGAGAGGGAGGGTTCTCTTTCCGGTGAAGGGTACAGGTATGTGAGGAACAGAGGGAAGGCCAGAGTGGCCTGCCAACTGCGGGGGGAGGGGTGTAGGGAGTGAGAAAAGGCCTCAGGTGGACCTCAGCCACAGGGGGTTCAGTGTTTACCTCATGAGCAGCAGCAGCAGCAACAACAAATTTCCTCTTGCTTCACTCCCCACCTGTGACCATTGTCTCCTCCATCAGCTCGGGGGTAGAGGGGCTGGTGGGCAGATTCCTGGCTCGCCTACTGTGATAGACTGAAGAGCGCCTGGCACAGGTCTTGCCTGGAGGAAGGGCTCAGGGAAGGATGGGGGGGGGGGTGGACAGACAGATGGGACTAGAAAGGGGCAGCCTGATTCTGACTTTCATGTCATCCCTTCCTGCCCCATTTTCCTTCCAGCCATTCCAATCAAGTTCTCCGAAAAGCAGAAGGCTTCTCATTACCTGTACGTGAGAGAGCACAGAGTTCGAGAAGGCACCAAGTCTTCCTGGCCGCAGAAGAGGACCCTCTTTGTCCTCAATGTGCCCCCTTACTGCACCGAGGTGAGCTGGTATCTGGGAGGCAGCTGTGGCTGGGGTGGGCTCTAGGCAGAGCTCTGCTTTCACTGCCCCCACCAAGGCCTTAGTGGTGAGATGGAGTCAGCTAACTGAAGCCCCAAGGGCAGGAATCCAGAGGGCAGCCTCTCTCCTGACAGGAAAATAGCTTTTTTTAACGATCCATTTTTATTGATTTCAGAGAGGAAGGGAGAGGAAGAGAGGGGCAGGAGCATCAGTGATGAGAGAGAATCATTGATTGTCTGCCTCCTGCACTTCCCGCACGAGCAGTCTGCAGCCTGGGCATGTGCCCTCACTGGGAAATGAACTATGACCTAGTTTATGGGTCGATGCTCAACCACTGAGCCACACCAGCCTGGCTTAAAGGAGTGTTTCTTAAAAATATTAATGCTGAGGAGCCCAAAGTTTTTATTACTTAAAATAAGTTTTTATAACCCTGGTTATAAAAACAGTACATGTCCATAGGAAAAATGTAAGAAAATAAAATTACTTCTAAATCTATCCAGACATGTCTATTTTTTCTCCACAAAGTTGGTAAACTTAGTATTATATAACTTTGCAGGAGAGAAACTGTTTCAAAAAAGAAATTAGATTCTAAATGATTACAGTTTTAAATGTTTTTTTTTTTTTTTTTTTTTTTTTTACTGATTTCACACATGAAAGGAAAGGGAGAGATAGAAACATCAATGATGGGAGAGAATCATCTATTGGCTGCCTCATGCACACCCCACATTGGGGATCAAATCCACAACCCCCAACATGTGCCCTGGGAATAGAACAATGACCTCCTGGTTCATAGGTCAATGCTCAACCATTGAGCCATGCTGGCCCGGCTAAACTATTATAACTAAAGAGAGAAAAAAAATCATGAAAAGGAGAGGGTGTCATCTTTAGCCTTTACTGAAGGCTAAACAGAAGCAGCATCATTCGCACCCAGAGATCCCTCGTCATCGTCCCCCCTTTCCCTGCCCCCAACCCAGGCTAACCATCATCCTGATTTCAACAGCACAGGTTTCACTCTGTTTTTAAAAGGTGGGTTGAGGCAGTAAAACTTACTTGGTTGACTCATAAAATCAGAATACTAGGAGTTACACCAAAAATGCCCCACCTATTCTTGCAATAATTTTCTTTTTTTACATTTAAAACATTTATTTATTGATTTTAGAGAGAGGAAAAGGGAGTTGATTCTTTTCAAAAAATATATATATTTTAATGATTTTTTTACAGAGAGGAAGTAAGAGAGAGAGAGAAACACTGATGTCAGAGAAACATCAATCAGCTGCCTCCTGCACATCCTCTACCAGGGATGTGCCTGCAACCAAGGTACATGCCTTGACCAGAATCAAACCTGGGCCCTTCAGTCCGCAGGCTGATGCTCTATCCACTGAGCCAAACCAGTTACAACAGGAATTGACTTTTTTCTTTTTTTAAGTTATCCCATCCCTCTCCCTCCCCGGGGTTGATTCTTTTTTTTTTTTTTTTTTTTTTAAATTTATTTTTTACAGAGGAAGAGAGAGGGATAGAGAGTTCGAAACATCCATCAGCTGCCTCTTGCACACCAACTACTGCGGACGTGCCCGCAACCAACATACATGCCCTTGACCGGAAATCAAACCTGGGACCTGTCAGTCCGCAAGCCAACGCTCTATCCACTCAGCCAAACCGGTTTTGGCGCCGGGGTTGATTCTTGATGTGCCCTGACCCACATCGAACCTGCACCCTTGGCAGATTAGGACGATGCTCTAACCAACTGAGCTAGTTGGCCAGGGTTCCTAGTAATTTTAAAAAGAAACTTAGAACCTAATTCTTCTTTCGGTCTCATTACCCAGAGAAATTGATAGGAAAGGCTAATCTTCAGCAAGAGGTACTTTCCAAGTGATAAATCCCTTCACTTTGGTGAGAAAGCCATGCGTTGGGGGCATATGCTCCCACAGGATCCTGTCACAAAGCCAGAAAGCTCACACCTGAATTCTGTGTGTGTGTGTGTGTGTGTGTCCCACTGCCCTGGCCAGTGGGCGGGGTGGCTTCGTACCCCCCGGGTTTAACGTGTCAATTGACTAGGTTTTGTCTCGGGCCCTGGGAAGAGAGGATTTTAACCTCCGTGCTGAGCCACGGCTTGCCCAGACCCTCCCTGCGTGTCCCCGCTGGGACAGACATGGGAGCCCGGATCTCCAAGGGGAGGGAGGCTCCTGGAAGGGCCTGCAGCCCTCACACTGTGCTCCCTCCGCCTCAGGAGTGCCTGGCCTGCCTCCTCTCCCCCTGTGGCCCCGTCCAGTCCGTGGAATTGCAGGGGAAGCCCGAGCTCACCGACAGTGCCAAGGAGCCAAAGTCGAAGTTTTTTCACCCCAAGCCTGTTCCGGTGAGCCTCCGTTGCTGGGTCTGCAGCATGGGGCAGGGGGCAGTGTCCCCCTGAGGGGATGGTGAAGCTGGGTGGCAGTGGGACTTTCAGGGCCTGCCCTATGGCTCTAGGCCAGGCATGTGGCCCAGGAGGGCTGGCAGGTAGACCGCTCCACTCCTTACCCCAGGCTAGCCACTTCCTTTAGCTTCCTGCTGCCTCTTTCCAGGGTCCTGAAAGCCCAGGGCCCATCTCTGCGCCCGGCCTGAGGGCCTCCCTGAGCCCCACTGTCATGTCCCTGTGGCCTGGGGTCAGCACGCTGGTCCCCGTCCCTCCCATATCGGAGGAATGGCCTATTGGGAAAGGGCACAGCGGGGAACTGGGCACGGCGGGGAACTGGGGGCACGGCGGGGAACGGGGCACAGGCGGGAAACTGGGGGCACAACGGGGATCTAGGGGCACAGCGGGATTCTGGGGGCACAGCAGGGAACTGGGGGCACAGGCGGGAACTAGGGGCACAGCGGGGGACTGGGGGCACAGGCGGGGAACTAGGGGCACAGCGGGGAACTAGGGGCACAGCAGGATCTAGAGGCACAGCGGGGAACTGGGGGCACAGCGGGGAACTGGGGGCACAGCGGGATCTAGGGGCACAGGCGGGGAACTGGGGGCACAGCGGGATCTAGGGGCACAGCGGGTAGGGGCTCAGGTGAGTAACTTGGGGTTACACAATGGGTAACTAGGGGCTCAGGCGGGTAACTGGCACACGGCCATCCTGCCTGTGGATTAGGACAACCTTCTGGTCATCTTCATGGTCAGGGACAACCCTGCACATCTCCGCTGGTCCAGTGACAAGCCAGGCTGAGGGCAGGGGAATCCCACGTGCCGGGCGTGAGTGGTGGGAGACCGGGAAGGCCCAGCGCGGTGACGTCTCCCTCCCTCCAGGGCTTCCAGGTGGCCTACGTGGTGTTCCGGAAGCCGAATGGGGTGTCGGCTGCCTTAGCCCTGAAGGGCCCTTTGCTGGTCTCCACAGAGAGTCGCCCCGTGAAGAGCGGCATTCACAGTCAGTGCTGCTGGGGGGTGGGGTACCGCCTTCCCGGGCCCTGGGGGGTGGGTGGGGGTCCTTGTGAGGCAGCGTCGCTGTGTTCACTTGCCCTGAGAGCTGCGTGTGGGAGGCCTGAGCCTGGCACTGGGTGGGCACAGGGCGGGGGGCCCAGCTTGTGACCACCAGAGCCTTCCCCACCAAACGCTGGCCAGTCTCCGTCCCTGTGGCCCGTGTGCGAGTTGCCAGCTGGCGGGCGGTCCCGGGTGGCCCGCAGGCGCCTGAGGAGGCTGCCTCGCTCCCGCCCTCAGAGTGGATCAGTGACTACACAGACTCCGTGCTGGACCCGGAGGCCCTGCGAGTGGAAGTGGACACATTCATGGAGGCGTACGACAGGAAGATGGCCGAGGTGGGCTTCCTGGGGCCGCACCTCACTGGTGCTGTGGGGAAGGCGGCGCCATGGGTGCGGGGGGCTCCTGAGGGAGGGGGTGGGGATGCCGCTGACCTGGTCACCGAGGGAATCTAGACGCCCCTTTCCCTGCTGAGTCTTGGTCTCCTCATCTGTTGGCGTCTAGTTGCTAGGTCTGCAGAGGGGACAGTCCGAGGCTGGAGGAGGCAGCAGCATTGGCATGTCTCCCCCCACCCCCCAACTCAGGCACCCACACTGCTGGGGCGGAGTGGGCAGCAGGTGCCCTTGGGTGCCCAGGTTCTTCCCAACAGGCTCCCTTGGCTGCAGGCGGGTCCCCGGCGCCATCACAGGGTCATGTGCTTGCAGGAGGAAGCTAAGGCCAAGGAGGAGGAAGGGGTCCCGGACGGTGAGGGCTGGGTGAAGGTGACACGCCGTGGCAGGCGGCCCGTGCTGCCCCGGACGGAGGCAGCCAGCCTGCGGGTGCTGGAGAGGGAGAAGCGGAAGCGCGCCCGCAAGGAGCTGCTCAACTTCTATGCCTGGCAGCACCGCGAGACCAAGATGGAGCGTAAGGGCGCGCCCCAGCCCCTTGGCCAGCCCTTAGGCCAGCCCCAGGAGCCTTGAGCCCCAGCTGCCTGGGAGGGCCTGTTGCCCAAGGTTCCCAACAGCTTTGGATTTGGATCCCAGCCAGCAGTGCTTGTGTGCAGGTCCCACTTCGGTCCCTAGAGGTCGCTGTGGGGTGCTCTGGGTTACTTAGGGCTGTGGAGGCATCTGGGGTGTAGGACCCACAGCCAGACCCCTGAGCAGTTGTGCTGGGGCCAGACTGCAGGAGGGGGGCCTCCGGTGCAGAGGCTGCTGGGAGAATGTGGGTGTGGCCAGGCGGGCTCATGCGGGGCAATGGGGTGCAGCTCCCAGGAGCATGTCTGATTTTGGCTGTTCCCCCTCCCTCTCACACCCAGATCTAGCACAGCTGCGCAAGAAGTTCGAGGAGGACAAGCAGAGGATTGAGCTGATGCGGGCCCAGCGCAAATTCCGTCCCTACTGAGCCGCACGGTCAGGGTGGTGGGGTGGCCATCAAGGACACGAAGGCCTGGAGGCTTCCAGACTGCCTGGGCCCGGAAACTGCCCCCCTCAGACAGCTTCAAGCCTGGAGCTGGGGAGCCAGCCCTGCAGGAGGACTTGGCTCTCAGGAGCCACTGGCCCAGGAAGTGGTTCCTTCTGCTCCTGTCTTCTCCCAGATGGTCCGGATCTTCCGCCAAAAGCTAAGTGTCCGCCATGTTCGCCCCTTACCCCTCAGTCGCCACACTCCCGCTCCCATGAACGCCTCAGAGGCAGCGAGAGAGAAAAGAATAATTTATTCATCCAGGCGGCACAGCAAAGGCTGCAAGAACTGTTGGCGGCGGCCTCTCCAGTCCTTCCTGCTCCCAGCTCCCTGCGCTTTCCAGCCACAACACAGACAGCCCGGATCCACACACCGTCTCCCCTTAGAACTCACAAATGTTGGAGACAAATCTCACCCCACAGCTCTGCTCTGCCAGCTCATGCTGCCCAATACCAGTGAGGCCTGGCCTGGCTGGGACCCGGAGCTGGGCGTCCGGTGGCGAGTGGTCAGCACAAGGTCTCAGTGGCCCCAGGCTCCAGGCTACGGACTGGCTGGGATCCTGTTCCCGCTCTGTAAGAAGGAGCCAATGACACTGGCTACGTGATCCGGTTGGTTCATGTGGACATAGTGGTTGCCTGGAACTTCCACATACTGGAACCGCTGGGAAGGGAGGGGACAGGTGGTGAGGGGTAGCCCAGAGTGGAGGCTCCAAGGGCCCCTCTGCTGGGGCTTTCCTGGGGTCTACTGCCTCCCTGAGGTGGTTCAAAGTGACCCTGGGTGATTCAGGCCCGCCTGGGAGAAGAACCAGCGGCTTTTCACACGCTGCTCCTGGTGGGAGGGAGCCGCCGCTGGCCACCCAGCCACCCACAGGCTTCCCGTTTCCGGGGTCAGGTGTGTGTGGGGGAGCACTGCCCGGTGCTCCTCAGGGACAGTCACAGCACAAGACCCAGCCTCCTGCTTTGGGGCCCACCCCCACCTGCAGCCAGCACCCAATGAGGGGACTGGTCATCTGTTCCCATTGGGACCGTAGGAAACTGGGATGCCCGTTGGGTGTGAGGACAATAAAATCGGAGAGTCTGCCAATAACTGTCTATTCTGTGCTGATGTACATGTGACCACAGCTGGGAGTGAGGCCTGGTAGCTCCTGGAGGGTCACCTGGTGGACCTGGTGCTGAGCCAGACCAGGGGCCCCCATGCAGGAAAGCTGGCTTCTCTCAGTGGGTAGACTATCAGCCTATGGACTGAAGGGTCCCAGGTTCAATTCCAGTCAAGGGCACACACCAGGGTTGCAGTTGGGGGTGTGTAGGAAGCAGCTGGCCAATGATTCTCTTCATTGATGCTTCCATCCCTCTCCCTTCCTCTCTGATATCAAAGGAAGAGGTAGCATGGTGGAGCGCAGAGGACATGATGCCCTCTCACCCCAGCCCCCCTGAGCCCCACACCTACCTCTCCCAGGGCGGATTTCAGCGTGTCAGTCATGAAAAGCAGTGGCCCCTTGTCAGAGTCCTTCTCTCTCCTCACGTCATAAAATCCTTCGGTTGCTCTGGAAAGCAAGGAACCAGGGCTCATCTCTGGTGCGTTTCCAGCAGTGCCCTGCACCTGGCCTGGCACCCTCCCCCTTGTCCACAACTGGGTGCCATTGAGTTCAAGTTTAAGACAAGATTCAGGCTCAGTACCCACCCGCACTAGAAGGCCCAGTTTGCCCGTGTCACAGCCAGTGATTGTGGAGCCAGTGAACGGCTTGAGTCCGCACTTTTTCTTTCTTTTAATTGATTTTTAGAGAGAGGGAAACATCAATTAGCTGCCTTTTGCATCCTCCCTACTGGGGATCCATCCCTGGGTATGTGCCCTTAGGGGGAATCAAACTGGCAAACATTGATTCATGGGTTGATGCTCAGCCACTGAACTACACTGGCCAGGCTTTCTTTAAAAGAAAAAGCTTTACTAAGACAGTTTTACCCACTTTAAGTGCATGATCCCTTGGTTTTTAATATCTTCAGATGTGCAACCACCAGCGGTCAATTTTAGAGCATTTCATCACCTCAAAAGAAATCCCAGCCTGTGTCCTCCCACACACACTGCAGGTCTAGCGGAAGTGCTGCCCCTTTCCCTGCCTGGGCTTGTGGGGGAGGGGAGTTCAGTGGTGTGGACGCGCTGGCTGCCATGGAGCCCAATGCTTTCAGGGTCCCTCTGTGCTCTGGCATGTGTCAGTGCTTCCTTTTTAGGGCTGAAACAGCTACTGGAGGGCGGGCATCAGGGCTACCCCACCTTGGGGTGTCATGAGGAATCTACACCATCACGCACCAGTGTGGGCCTCACGGGGGCCAGCACCTGGGAGTGCGACTGCCCAGCCAGAGGGCCCTGTGGTAACTGCTTGAGAGACGCCAGACTGTGCCAGTGTGGCCTCACCACTGGACAGCCCCATCACTCTGAGGGCTGGGGCCCTGGCCATCCTGCCCACCACACTGGCTCAGGTGAGAGTAGCCCCCTGGTGGATGTGCAGGGTGTGACTGTGCGTGTCTGAGTGGGTGCTATGTAGAGCCTGTGCTGGGCACCAGCCTGTCCCTGGGTCACGGATCCTGCCTTGGGCGTGGGTGGTGCCGGACTGCAGTGTGTGTGTGTGTGTGGCATCTAGGCTACATTAAAGGATGTTCCAGCGGTGAGACCCTGAGGTGCGGGCTGGGGAGAAAGGCAGACAGGAGCGGCAGCAGAGGCCTGGGGAGGGAGGGGCCCAGGTGCTGCAGGGTTGGGGTGCCCTCCACAGTCACCTGTTGGAAGGCCTTCCTGCCAGGCACCAGCTGCCGAGGGCGTCCCCAGCCTGGGCAGTGGGGGGCTGGGACCTCGCCCTGGGAGACCTGCAGGTTCCCGCGCTCACTGTGTGGCTGCTGGGCTCAGACTTACTTGATGAGCAGGACCTGGGCCTGCAGCTTCTGGATGGCGTGCACACACAGCTCCTTGCTGATGAAGTCGAAGGTGTGCTCTGGCTGCAGAGACAGGAGCACAGTGAGTCACCTCTGATCCTCACCGAGGAGGTTTCCCTCTTTCACATATATTGTCACTGATTTCAGAGAGGAGAGGAGAGGAACATCAGCGATGAAGGAGGATCAGTGATCAACGGCCTCCCTCATGCCTCCGACTGGGGACTGTCTGAGCCAGCAATCCAGGCATTCCTGGCAGGCCTCAAGCCGTGACCTTCCGGTTCGACTCCTGGATGAGCTCAACCATTGAGTCACCCCGGTGAGCATTAAATAATATATACTTTATTTAATATAAATAACCCAGGACATTTTACTCAACAGGCTGACAGTGGACAGAGCATTGGCCTGGGGACTGAAAGGTCCTGGGTTCGATTCTGGTCAAGGGCATAAGCCCAGGTTGCTGACTTGATCCCCAGAGTGGGGTGTGCAGGAGGCAGCTGATCAGCGATTCTCACTCATCACTGATGTTTCTATCTCTCTCCCTTCCTCTCTGAAACCATTAAAAACATTTTAAAAACACATATCGCATATATTTGAGAGAGAAACATCAGTGTGTGAGAGAAACACCAATGGGTTGCCTCCCATACGCACCCCAACCAGGGATCAATTCTCCAACCTGTGTATACACCCCGATCTGGAATCTAATAGTGACCCTTCATTGCCTGGGACGACACTCCGACCCACGGACGCCCTGGCCAGGCAGGGCTCTGCTGTGGGTGTGAGACCTGACTCCTGAGGGCCCTGGGAGCCTGGTGGGGCATCTCATCCACCTTCCTCAGGACGGAGCCCAGGGCCCAGCCACACGCCTTCCCAACAGGCCTCTGCACAGGCCGCAGGCTCTTCCCCTCAATCTCCGGGCTCGCGGCTGCTCGTCCAGGCGGTTTCCCAGACTCACAGTCGGGTGTGCCCTGTGACTGCGGCAGAGAGGTCTGCCTCCTGGGCCTAGATTGGAGGTGTCAGGGGTGGCCCCTCCCCCTGTCTTTCCTGGGCCACAGGCTGCCCTCGGTGCTGCCCCCACAGCCTGGCCCTGGGCTCTGGCAGCGCAGCCCTCCTCCTGCTCAGACGGTTGCCTGAGACGTTGGCTTGAGACCCAGTGCAGAAGGAGTCCCCTCGATGCCCAGTCCCCGCTGGCCTCTGACACAGCCTGCCCACCTCTGACCATGACGGTGTCTAGGCCTGGGTGCCCCAGGCACCCCCGCCGCCGGGCCTGTGGGGCTGGAAGGGGAGCCGGTCCACACTGGACGCGCCGCCGTGTGGCTCGCCCACTGGCCTTGGGAGACAGCAGGAAAGAGGCCGCTGCCTAGTGTTTCACGGTGACTACGGGCTGCGCGGACACTGGGGACTCGCTGAGCTAAAGGTGTTCAACGTGATCAGACCTGTTTCTCTTCTCTTTTAATATGGCTGCTGGGGAGGCGCACTGACGGGGGCTCCGTCATCCTTCCGTCAGGGCTGGGCTCTAGTGTGAGCCCTCTGAGGGCACCGGGTCTCCTGTGTCCGAGCTCCGCGCACAGCCCGACAGGGCCCAGGTGTACTCGGTGGGTTAATTCCAAGGTTCCCGCAGGGACCCACTAACTCACTGTGTTCAATGCGGTGGACACCATTCCTATGAGCACACGCTGGCCACAGCCTGCACACCCTGCCCTGCTCTGCCCGGACCTGCCAGCACTTCCTGCTCTCCGGATTGAGGCAGCCCGGTCCTTCCCACAAGCAGCCCCGTGCCCTCCCGGGTGGAGGAGTGGCCGTGCAGGGGGCATTCCCAGCCATAAAGGAACACACCCTGACACAGGTACAACACGGTGACCCAGAGGACTGATCTCAGTGAATGAGCCAGACCCAGGCCACACCCGCTGACTCCACAGACAGCACGTGGTTCGGTGCTGGGGGCAGGCGTGGCTCCTGGGGAAGGAGGGTACATGGAGAGATGGGAATGCTGGGTGTGATGGCTGCCTGGCATCAGTTGACTTGATGCCACTGAGTGGTATTTGTACCAATGGCTGCCGGGATAGACACTGTGCTGTGGCATCTCACCCCTGAGAGGCCGCCAGAGCGGGAAGGGAGGGAAGGCAGCACTCACCAGGGCGATCCTCCGGTCTCTGTTCAGCACCAGGCCTGGGAGGGAAGCAGATGGTGCCGTCAGGGGGGCGGCCTCGCCCCTCTGCCCTGGGAGCCTGGCCCTCCCGCCAGGGCTCACTCCTTCAGCCTGGCCTGGCAGGGACCGCCCCGAACCGCCCCTTAGGGTTCAGCTGGGGCAGAGCTCATCCACCACCACCGGACCACGAGCCACGTGGTCGCCCGGTGCCTCCCTGGATGGACGTAGGAACAACTCCCTCCTGGCCTCAGAGCCTCCGAGGACGTTAAGTGACCCACACACCATGACGTCCCCACAGTGAACCATCACCGCCCCTCGTCCAAGAGAAAAGGAGCCCAAAGGAAGGTTGGAGGGGCCCAGAGGTTGGCGAGGGTTCTCGGCCGCAGTCCCGAAGGTGGGCAGCTCGGGCTCACCAGGAGGGCGGATGCCACGCTAAGCCGCACCTGGCAACGTCCCCTGGAGAAATGGCTGCAGGGAGGGCCAGGTAGGGTAGCTCAGCTGGTTAGAGGTGGTCTGGTTTTGCCAAGTTTGTGGATTTAATCCCCGCTCAGGGCACATACAAGGACCAACCAATGAATGCATAAGTGGAACAAGAAATCAATGTCTCCTTCCCCTCTCTCTAAAATTACTTTTTCAAAAACTAAAAAATCAATCGACCCATGAATGCATCCGTCCATCAGTACCCACCACATTGTAGAACTTCCTGTGGCGGTTTAGAAAGCAAAGAAACTAAACTCTGTGAGGAGCCTCTTTTGTCCTGATATGTGGTCTGTGAGCCCCGTTCCTGACAAGGCCCGCCCTGGAGTTTCCTGGGTGACGGGAGGGAGGGTCCCTGAGAGATGAAGCTGGGCTCCAGGGACAGGGAGGCTGGGGATCCAGTCAGTCAGTCCCGCCTGTGGGGTGAAACTTCCTGACCCGAGAGGCAGGCCCGGGAGCAGCGTGGGTGCGGGAGGGGGCAGGTCTGTGAGCCCCAGCCGTGGCCCACACAGCTGCCATCTGACCGGGCCGGGCTGTGACCTCCACAGTGAACCCGGGGTGGGCAAACATCTTCCTGAGCTCTGAGCCATTCGAGGAAATTATTGAACCCGAGGGTGAGGGAACACCAGTTCCAGCCATTAGATCGGAGTACAGGGCGACAGATCCTTGTGTGAGCATCTGAAGTGGGAAGGAAGCCCTGGGCCCTCCCTCTCTGGCCTCAGTTTCCTCATCTGCAAGCGAAGGGGCCTGTGGCCCTGAGGTCCCTGCTGCAGCCCTGCTGGGAGCAGACAGGACCAGGGGGCCTGGGAGTGTCCCCACCCCAGCCAGCAGGCCCGGGCAGAGGCTTCTGACTGCTAAGGAGGCCCAAGTTCAAAGGTAAGAGAATAAACCTCAGAAATCCTTCCACCCGTTTCCTCTCTATTCCTGTGGGGGGCCTGCCAAGGCCAAGCTCGCAGACTCTGGCCATCAGTGCCACTCACGTGGGGGCGGGCCCTGCCAGCAGCTGCTGCCGTGGGAAACGCAGTGTTGCCAGGTCTCCCCATTTTTCTACAGGAACTGGGAATTCCATTTTTACACAAAACCTTTCTGTTTCATACATGAACAACCTGTTCAAAATCCCCTCCAGGCCAAATTTGGGGGTTCTAACTACATGAGCGAAACCAACCCTGCCTGCAACCCCAGGGCCACGTAGCCTGTGGGCGGGGCTTCGGTCACTAGGGAACCAGAGCTGGGTTCTCCCCTTCAGGCCAATCCCTGCATCTGTTCCCAGAGGCCTAGGCCATCCCAGGCAGAAGGAAGATAAGAAGGTAGTCAGGGACCTGCCCTCCCCCTGCTCACAGCCCGCTGCTTCTCCCACAGGCTTGGGACCTCTCCTCAGGGGCCACCTCCCTCCTGGATGTCCTGTGACCAAGCCCTCACCTGCAACTGCTTTGCTCTGCTGAAAAGTCACCTTCTCCAGGAGGCCAGCCCCGCCCCTTCTGCCTGAAGGTCTCACTGCAAGCTCCGCCCACCCCTGCGCCTCTCCGTGGCCACCATACTCTGCATCCAGCTAGCGCTGGCCTCTCCAAGGGAGAGTGCGCACAGCCAAGGGCCACCAGAGAGCTTGGAAAGAGCCGTCCACAGTCTGTCACAGCCCTGCCAGCACCTGACCTTGGGTTTCTGGCCTCCAGAACTGAGAGGTAAGCCGCCCAGTCTGTGGAATTGGTAACAGCAGCCCTACGCTGTGAACAGAGTATACAGGTCAGGTCCAGTGATGGAGGCATCCCAGTCCCCTGCCCTGCTCCAAGACAGATGGTTGCTATCATGGTCTCAGGATTGGGAGAGAGAGGGTAGTAGCTCCCCCAATGTCACCATCCTGTGCCAGTGGCATCTGGGAACCTGCTCCGACTTCTTTTAGGTTAACCAGGGGCCCAAAGGGCCACAACCACTGCAGAGGGGCTGGTCCCAACACTCTGGTCCAGCAACTGCCCCTCCACCTTCCTCCTCTACAACCCCCTCCTCATCACCCAAATCAGAGTCTGTGCTCATCACTGCATGTGACCCTGGCCTGGCCTAATCGTCTCCATGCATCCCGATTACCCACTGCTGCTCCAGGGGCCCCGGGCCTTGCATCTGCGTGGGCACATCAGGGAGCCTGGCCCAGGCCCTCTGCCCTCGGTCCCTCTTTCCAGGAGGATCTGCAGGGAGGTTCCAGGCAGAGGCTCAATGGCACCTGATCATCCCCCAACAGGTCAGACTGGAAGCCGAGGTCAGACAATGCTTTGTCCTTTCCAGTCCGTTTGACCTCTGGTTTTGAAATTTCTGGAAAAGAATATAAGGGAACAGGCCTCTGGCTTCTCTTGAGCAACTGAAAATTCTGGCCAGACTGAGCCCCAGTTCCTCCCATAAGAACAACGGGCTGGGCCAGTTCCACAGCCCTCACCCCCATCTCCTCTCTCCCAGCAGCCAATTAACTCCCCAACGTGCCCAGCACCCAGGGCTTTGCTTCTTGGCCACTCAGTGCTTGTAAGCTGGAGTCCCATTCGGCTGGCTCGGGGTGGACACAAAGTTCTCCAGAGAGGTTTCCTCCAGGCTGACCAGCAGCCCCTGCACCACGGATGAGCAGATGACTCCATCACATGGACACTGCGGGGGAGGGCTAAGGGCCGGCCTGACAGCAGCCCTGCAGCCTCAATTGCCCGCCTGCTTAGCCTTCATTGGGATTTTCGTGGTAGATACGATTAGTGGGCGAGTGATCTTGGGCGGGCACATGTGCTTACACTGTCCTCTAGGCAAGGGCACCTGCGGATGAAGCCTAAGGTTTCCAGTAAACACCTGGACCTGCACGTGCACAGACTAGTTTGGGAAGGCCAAGGAACCATCAGGGGGAGTCTCCCCTAGGTCAGAATTCCATAAAAGGCAGGCGCCTTCCGCTCGCTCACATCACTTTTCTCAGAGCGTCCTCCTTACAAACTTTCCAACCCAAGTCCCACGTGTCCCTTCAGCAGTTTCCTGAAGGATCTTCACGGGAAGCAGACAACACGGGCCGGCGCTGCATCAACTCCATTCTCCGTTTGGAAACCTGTTGAAGCCACTCAGCCCCAGGACACCCTCAAAGCCTGGCCTCAGACACGGGCACCCACCACCAGCGCCCGCACAGCGTTTGTCCCGAGAGCCTGCCCATGCCCCTGCAGGAGCGACCTCGGGTGAGCAGCTCTGTGTTATGGCATAAGTCCCTGCGCCTTTCCAGCCTCAGTTTCTCCTGCTCCCAACAGGCTGAGCAGAGGGCAGTGGGGCAGTAACTGAGATCCTACTCGCACAGCACCCAGGGTCACACCTGGTCTAAGACAAGGTCAGTCATCATGGCTCCTCGCCAGGAGCAGTGCCCAGGAGCGGCTGGGGCGGTGAGCGCTTACCTGTGGGCACCTGGGTGGCTCCCCGCTGCAGCAGCAGCTTCCCGCACTGCTCGCCCACGTGACTGTTATTCTTCAGGAACCTGGGGAGACGGAGGCTGCTGGCTGCCTTGGGTCAGGGGGGCTGATGGGAAGGAGAGAGGGCAGGGAAAGGGAGGCCGCCCCGCAAGGGCGCAGGCGGGTGCAGGGCGTGTTCACCCCCTTTGGGGTGGGTGTTCCTATTCCTCAGACACCAAATATTCACGGGGCCCTGCCGCCCCGGCCGGACAGGTGCTGGAGGCACAGATGTGCCAGCCCTGCAGGCGCAGGGGTCAGGACAGGCTGCCAGAGGAAGTGCCATCTGGCTGAGGCCCAGAGGAGGAGGGCAGTGAGCCAGGTGCCAGGACAGGTCGGGCAGGGCGCAGGGGGAGCAGAGGTGCTGAAGGGGAGAGTGAGCAAGGGGAAAGCGGGGACTCGCTGTGCAGGGGAGGATGAGAGGCAGATGCAGTTGCAATGGTGCCAGGGAGCCTGAGGACCCAGTGGGCACAGAGAGAAGCAGGCTTGGTGTGGACTTGCCACTGAAGCTTTTTCCTCTGGCCCCGTTTTTGGCTCCCTCCATGTCCTCCCATTGGTTTCCCAACCCGTCTCCCTATGGCACCCATGGCACCCACCTCTGCAGCATCTCCTCCGGGCTGAGCACCCGCGAGGGCTCCTTGGCGGCCTGCTCCAGCAGCAGGGTGTGCTCTAGCGCCTTCCGCTTGTAGGTCAGCAGGTTCTCCAGCTCCTAAATATTCAGAGTTCTCTGGGCAGCACCCACCCATGTAGGCGAAGGGCCTGTACCCCTGTACCCCCAGCCCAGGCTCTGCCCTCAGCAGCCCCTGGGGATGCCTTCTGACCCAGTGTGGGTGTGCGCAGGACTGGCCTGCTAGTGAGCCCTGGACTCAGGGCAGCTCCCGGCCTGGCCACACTGGCCCAGCTGCCTGTGGTGGGGACGGGGTGCAGAGAGGGGGACCTCGGTTCCGATGACAGCTGGAGGGGCAGCTTGGACAATGGAGGGAACATCTCGGGTAAAGGGCCATAAAGCAGGAACCAGCCAGTGGTGGGAATGACGCTTCAACCAGCATTCATCTGGTTCAGAACTGCTGTCACCAAATGGTGGCAGTGGGAGACTGGTGGCGGCGGGGCATGGGGGTTGGAGATGGAGCTCCGTGTTTTCCAGCTTGCCCCTGAGTGTAGCCCTGGGAAGGGCCTGGGGTAGCAGTGGGGAGAGGGGGTAACTCTGAGAGTACAGGAGGACAAGCGTTCAGCAGCCCGGGCACCATGTCTGTGTCCTCAGCGGGCGGAGCAGATCAAACAGCGAGAGCACAGCCACCCATCTCATGGGCCCTCAGGACGCCCGCGGGTTAGCAGCGAACGCTCCCTGAGCACTGGCTGTGCCGGATGGGCGAGTGGCGATAGCAAGGACACCATGGTTCCTGCCCTTAAGGGGTTTATGGTCACTGAGCAAACAAGCACACTGGAGCTGACCAAGGAATTGTGCCACAGCCGAAGCAGAGCCCTCAGAGCAGAGCAATGTCAGAGCTGCAGGGTGCGTCCAGGGCTCCGAGCAACTGGCCACGATCCTCTGTGTATGCACTAATGCTCCACACAACCGAGTCACACGGCCAGGGCCCGCCCTCCTCCTTGTGAACAGCCGAGGACACTGAGGCCCAGCGAGGTGAAGGGACTGCCCAGGGTCACACAGCAGGCATGTGGCAGGGCCAGGGCTCAGATGCAGGTCAGCACTGGCTGCTGCCACTGGTGGCAGTGGCGGAGGGGTCAGCACATTCCCCCTCAGTGCACACCCAGGGCTGCTGCGTCCTGTGTCAGGGCACACAGGCATTTGGCTGAGTGTGAGCACAGCAGGCTGGCCAGCCGGTGTGTCCCAGAGCTTCCTCACTCACGGCTCCTGCTCTGTCCCACCCCTTGGAGGGCTGGCTGGGCATTTGCAGATCCCAGGACATATACGGGGTTTCCAAATCTAATAACAAAGGTCACCATGTTCCTTTTCCTCCCCACCAGAAGCAGTGTTGCAGCATAGCTCCATTGTGTGTGTGTGTGTGTGTGTGTGTGTGTGTGTGTGTGTAAAAGAGAGAGAGACAGAGACAGAGAGAGAGGGAGGGAGGTTGAGGTGGATTCCTCTTATCTACCCTCTGCCACTCCCCCACCCCACTTCCCTGCTACCCACCAAAGGAGACAGTGCCCAGGTCCCATGACAGCCCCGTCCTTACATTAGAGTCCAGTGCAAAAGGGCTTGAGTCCAGCAAGATAAGTTTATCCACCATCTCGGGGAACATGCAGGCAAACTATGGTGCGACACAAAAAGGGAAGAATGAGGAGGAGAGGAACTGGAAGGGAGAGGGACTCATACTTTTCCCTGGTGTTTCCTGAAACGTCTCTCAGGCTGGGGCAAGGCTGCTGACCGAGAGGCCAGACAGAACCAGAGCTATCCCTCAGGGCACCTTCTCCCCTGCCCAACCAGTCCGCACCCAGCACCCAGCTCCCAGCTCCCAGCTCCAAGCCCCGAGGGTAGCTGTGTCCAGGTTCCTGTTTGGCCAAGTGATTCCTGCTGGGATCTACAAAGCCAGCTGGCATAGCTAACAAACGCTGGTCCACAACTGGTGACCCCAAGGGGCCCTTCCTGTGCCAGGTAACTTCTTCCGCCTCCTGCTCTCCGCACCCCACTTGGAGGAGCAGCCAGGGTGGCCGAGGTGGTCACTGCAAAGCCTTCTACTCACCATTCCGCCCACAGTGCCACCTAGGAGACAGAAGGGCAGTGGGCTGTGCTGCCCAGCAATCACAACCCTCACCTTCCTCCAGCTCCTCCCACCCGTGAGAGGGCTCCGTGTTTGCTGTCAAACTTGGGCTCCCTCCCTGGGACCAGCCTTCATCAGACCTGACCACCCAGGGGCCGTGCTTCCTCATCAAATTGGGAGACAACTGCCCAGCCGGCATGGCTCAGTGGTTGGCTGTTGACCTATAAACCCGGAGGTCAGGGTTCCATTCCCAGTCAGGGAACAAGCCTGGGTTCGATCCCCAGTGGAAGGGAGAGAGGGGGAGCGTGTCGGAGGCCGCCGATCAATGATTCTCTGTCATTGACATTTCTATCTCTCTCTCCCTGTCTGAAATCAATAAGAATATATTGTTTCAAATTGGAAAACAACTACCTACGGGGCCATATGTGCCTGAGCCCAGAGGCCACAGATCCAAAGGTCAGTGTTGAGTGAACCCCTTCATTTCCCTTGAAGTTCCCAGAAGTGCAGGGCAAAGGGCCCAGAGTACCAACTCCTCCCCCTCCCTCGCAGCCCACCACAGGAGCCCAGCGGGTCCAGGCCAGTGTACTCACCAAAACTGTGGCCCATGATGGAAAAGCGATCCCATTTCAAGGCTGAAAGCACAGAGCCAGGTCTGGGGGGCCAGCCTTCCCCACCTCTGTCCTAGCCCCTGGGGCGCCCCTCTCAGCAGACCAGGCTAAGGGGCCTGCTGCACTGCAGGGAGGGTCCCCGCAGGAGGAAGTGAGTCCTCCTGCCTGCCTCCTCCAGCTTCCCTGTCACCATGGATCCGGGCAGAGCTGGGGCCTGACACAGGTCACCCCCAGGCCTGCCTTGCTTCCTGACTACCACACTCACTCCCCAGTGAGAGGGGGTGCCCCTGCTCCCCAACACACACTGCCCCTTACTCACCTGCCGAGACCCTCCGGATCTCACCCACGAAGTTTTGATAGTGATAGGGAAGACCTGGGCTGTAATGGGAGGAGAGCCCGTGACCCCCGAAGTCCATGGCCACGTAGTAAAAGTCTGGGATGGAGGGAAGAGGGCGGAGAGGTGTCTGACTCGGCCTCTCTCCTGCTCACTCCCCCCAGCGCTGCCCCTGGCCCCCCTCCAGCCCAGCCCACCTCTTGGGAGGAGAGGAATGAGTGTGTCGAAGGTGTTGGCATTGTCCAGCCAGCCGTGCAGGCAGAGAACCGAGGTGCCCTTCGGGGAGCCCCAGGCTTTGCTGGCGATGTGGCCCCAGGGCACAGCCATCTTCAGCTCAGAGAACAGACCTGAAGGAGCATCAGCTCAGTCCTGGAGCCCACTCTGAGCCCTTGGTCTGGGCACAGCCCCTCACCCCTGTGATACTTAGGACTCCTGTGCTGGCCCCTGAGGTGACAGGCAGGGACCCTGAGGTGGGCACCCGGAGGTGAGCGTGGGGATCCCCACAGGCAGGGAAGATAAAAACTGGGTCACTGATTGAGGAAAACCTTGGAAGGGCTTCACCACAGAACTTTCTAGAATAGTCTGGGGGTTGGCTAGCTGTGGGCTCTGCCACTTGTTGTCTGTGCAACCTAGGGAAAGTTATGAAAACCCAGCCTCGGTGTCCTTTTCTGGAAACCGGAGAAAACAGTAATAATAATAATGTTAATAATGGGCAACATTTCCTGGGTCTTTACTGAGCTCAGGTAAGATGAAGGGGCCCATCGCCCACATCTTCCCCGTAAGTTGGACATTCATCCGTTCAGCCACACAAATATTAAGGTTGGTTCTTCATGTTGAGAACCCTCCCTCCGCAGACCGGGAAACTGAGGCAGGGCAGGTGCGGCCCAAGGTCACAGGAGGGAGAGCTGGAGCCAGGCTTCAGCGCAGGACCCGCTCTCAGCGCTGCCGCTGCGGCTGCTCCACCGCCCCGGCGGCCCCTGCACCCTGCTGCCCTCCCACGGGGCTGGGGGTCCTGCGGCCCCTGAACTCCCGGGAGCTTCACTCTCTAACGGGACCCGGGTCCGCCCACCAACCACCCCGCCGGCCCGGCTGGGAGACGGGACGCGAGGGAGGGCGGCGAACCCCCTTCTCGCCCTCCGGGTCCCTGTGAGTGGTGGGCGGGTGGCAGCGCGCGAGGGGCCTCCCCATCCCACTCGGCCTAAGGGCGCCCGGACTGGGTGTCCTCACCCATAGCCGCGTCCCTGATCCCGCGGCGGCCGTGGCTTTCGGTCTGGAGGTCGCTCCCAAGAGCACGGAAGCCTGTTCAGGCCCTTCCAAGCCTCGCCCCGCCCAGGCCACGCCCCACTAAGGTCCCGCCCCTATCAGGATCCGCCCCGTAAGGCCCCGCCCCACATCAGGCTCCGCCCCACTAAGGTCTCGCCCCTATCAGGATCCGCCCCGTCAGGCCCCGCCCAGGCCCGGCCCCGCCCAGGCCCACTTCCTGGCCCCGCCCCGCCCGGCTCCGGGCCAAGCCGGGCCTGGCTGCCCGAGGCCCCCCTGGAGCGCGGCGCCAGCTGGTCGGCCTGTCCGTGCGGCGCCCGCGGTGGGAAACTGCAGTCGTCATGGGAAGACTGAGCCGGCCGGCGGGCGAGCCCGGGGCTGGTGGCTCAATGGTCTCCAAAATTCCGGGCTCCCTTCTGGCCGCGTCTCAGGAGTGGAGAAGGCTCCGCTGGGCACGTGGGTGATGGGACCCCGGCCCCTGGGCTGTGACGCAGGGATCTGGGCAGACCCTGGACCCTCACGGGCCCGCACCTTAGGGCTGAGTGTGCGGTGATTTTGTTTAACGTCCACCGGGGATGCACCGCGTTCCCACCGCGGCCTGGGCCCTGGCAGTCAGCGCCTGGCAAGAACCAGCCTTAATACTGGTTGTGGGGCTGAAGGGATGCAATGAGGGCTTGGAGGGCTCCTCTCCCAGGAGCAAGGGTTACGGACAATGATTTGAGCCTGAGAAGGATCTAGAGCAGGGGTTCCCAACCTCCTTTTGGCCACGCCCCACCTAAGCATCTCTAAAATCCTGATGCCTCCTGTGACATAGAATTCTTATTATTGAAAAAGTGACTCCTATGCACGTGGAGGAAGCCTGAAGGCCCATTAACTTGGTGTAAGCAGGCTTCCATAGAACATGGCATCCATGAAAGAGTAAAATAAAAGAATGAAAGGACAGGTGACCTACTGAGGAAGAAATCGCTAGGAAATTGTTATAAACAATTTCTGGCTGGTTTGGCTCACTGAGTCCCTGCGGACGGAAGGGTCTCAGGTTGGATTCCAGTCAAGGGCACATGCCTTGTTGTGGGCTTGATCCCCAGTTGGGGGCATGCAGGAAGCAGCCCAATGATTCTCATCATTCTCTCTCATCATTGATATTTCTGTCTCTCCCTCTCCCTACTTCTCTGAAATCAATAAAAACATTTAAAATAATTGATATGAAAAAAAATAGCAAATATGTCCTGGCTGGTTTTGCTCAGTGGTTAGAGCATCAGCCTGCAGACTGAAGGGTCCCAGGTTCAATTGCAGTCAAGGGCATGTATCTTGGTTGTGGGTACATCTCAAGTAGAGCATGTGCAGGAGGCAGCTGATGTTTTTCTCTCATCAATGTTTCTAACCTTCTGTCCCTCTCCCTTCCTCTCTGCAAAAAATCAAGAAAATATATTTTAAAAAAAAGAAAATAGCAAAGTTTCAAAACATAATAGAGCAGTGGTCGCCAACCTCACAGACCACTTGTTGGCAACTGCTGTAACGGAGAAATGAAATGCATAAATGTGTCACAAATATATATTTATATTCTGTATATGAGGCTCCTAGGACCATAAGAAATGCACAAAATAGTTCACTTAATAACTCATTCTCGAGTTGCCCCCCTTAAAAATCAAATTGCCTGCCGAAACCGGTTTGGCTCAGCAGTAGAGCGTCGGTCTGCGGACTGAAAGGTCCCAGGTTCAATTCTGGCCAAGGGCATGTACATTGGTTGCAGGCACATCCCCGGTAGGGGGTGTGCAGGAGGCAGCTGGTCGATGTTTCTCTCTCTTGGATGTTTCTAGCTCTCTATCTCTCTCCCTTCCTCTCTGTAAGAAAATCAATAAAATATATTTTTTTAAGAAAATCAAATTGCCCCCTAGTGGGGCTTGCAGCCCACACTGGGAACTGCTGATCTAGAACCCCATGTCATGAAGGAGATGTTTGGGTACTACATGCTGTAATAAAGGCACTAAAAGTGCATCCTTTGTGTCTCTGACAGTGGCACGTCGAGGACAAATAAGGAAAAGTACTTCCTGTTCATTCACCAGTTGGCTAACTGGAAGGCCTGGGAGTGAATGCATGTGGTCCCTCAGGGTCCCAGTCCAGCAGAGCCCCTAACTGGCAAAGCAGAATCCAGCAGCTGGGGGCTGGGGAGAACTGTGCAGTGAATCCTCCCTGGGGCGGGGCCAGGGCCAGACCCGGAACACAGGACAGGGGGCTGGGAGGTTGTGCCAGGGGAGCAGAATGTAGGGAAAGGGCTGCGTGTGGGGTAAGGAGCTTGGACTTTATTTTGAGGGGATGGCCTGGGGAGACTTGGCAAGGCCATTTCTTTGAGGGGTTCATGCACGGTGGTGTCCATTGGTTTTGGAAATGTTTTGGGTATCACAGGCCCTGAGGTGATGGAAGCAATGGGGTGACGCCTGTGAAAAGGCTCTCTCTTCTGCTGCCCTGAGGACCATCTGCCCCATCTTCATGGATCACACTTCTACCTGGCAGCAGCTCCAGCCTGACCTCTGGGTGGGGGCCTCTGGGCCAGGCCAGGAGGCAGGCCAAGGTGGGCCAGGGAGCACTTTTTTTTTTTTTTTTTTTTTTAGCAGTGCTCAGTAAATTTATTAAAATGATAGTGTGCATTTAAGAAGTGAGAGCAGCCCTCGCTGGTTTAACTCAGCGGACAGAGCCTGTGGCCTGAAAGGCCTTGGGATTGATTCTGGTCGAGGGCACATGCGCAGGTTGCAAGCTTGATTCCCAGTAGGGCCGTGCAGGAGGCAGCGGATCAATGATTTTCTCATCATTGATGTTTCTCTCTCCCTCTCAGAAATCAATAAACATATACTTAAAAAGAAGTGAGGACAAGCCAGCTTGGAGAATGAGATGTGCTGATGCAGTACACATGGTTATTAATGGACCAAGGAATGCAATCAATTTCCCCCCACTGGGGATGTGCCCACAACCGAGGTGCATGCCCGTGACCACAATCAAACCCGGCCCCTCCGCCTGCAGGCGGGCGCTCCATCTGCTGAGCCACACCTGTCAGGCCAAGCCCGCGGCTCTTACGGGGAAAGGGAGGGGAGGGCATGTGTTCTACCCAATTATCTCCTCAGCTCTGGTGCACTCCAGTTCTGTCCGGCTTTCTGGCCGTCCCTGTGCTCAGTGTCAGACCTCCCGCTGCAGCATCCTGGCCAATGTGGGGGCCCCTTCCTGCCCGGCCGAGCGCCGGGCCTGCCAAAGGCCTTTTACCAAGTGAAACAGGAGCATCCGTGGCGGCCTCAGGTGCGGCCGGCAGGTCTGAGCAGCCTCGGGAGGGAGGCTAAGCTTGGCCTGGGCACATCTTTCCTGGGCATCGCCCTCTCACAGCCACACAGCCCCCCAGGCCTGGGGACAGATGTGAGGTGCTCCGTCCCGCTGGGCGCCATCCCTCCATCTGACCGAGCGTCCGCCAGTGCTGGGCTCCGTCCTCTCATCCTTCTCGCCACCACCGTGTCCCCGGTCATCGGTCATCGGGATCCTGGCCCGGGACGAGCATGTGAGTAACTGCCAGCGGCTGCCGTTAGCTCCCTCCCGCCC
>OY882860.1:187390117-187422617 GCA_963693515.1 Pipistrellus nathusii | reverse complement strand
TCCTCAGGGGCGCTGCCCTCTGCAGTGAGGCGGCTCCGGTCTGAAGGAATGGAACGGGCAGGAAGCCCCGCTCCCCGCACCCCACCTTGTGAGAATCCACAGACTCCTGGGCGCAGCTTCCAAACGTTTTGGTCCAAGGGCCACTTCCGGGTCAGAACTCCTAAGGACACTCCCCTCTTCCGCCGGCAGCGGTCGGTTCCGTGTCCCAGGATGGAGGATAGAGCGCTTCTTTGGAAACTGGGAGAAGCTTCTTCCTGACCATCTGGAGCGCAGCCCAGTCCCTGACCCGATGGCTCTCCCCACTCGCCCCGGACGCACTTGTCCTGCCTGCGGCCGTCTTGCCATTAGTCTGTCAGCACCGCTGACTTGCCCCCTTAGCCTGAGTCCCGCGTCTCATCTTCTGCCCCAGTGTCCGCCCTCTGACGGGACACTGCAGAGCTGGCTCCCAGCAAGGGGGTGTTGGAGGCAGGAGCCCCCCAGCAGCTGTGGTAGCGCCCCCACTTGGTTCTCTGGCATCTCTGTACCCGGGTGCCTGTCCCCCATCTCCTCCAGGGCCCACAGGAGGGGGCCAGTGCTCTCCAGTCCACAGGGAGGCTGCACGGGGCTGCGTGTCTCACCCGGACTGACGTTCACGGCATGTATTTATTGACCAGCCACCAAGTCCTTCCCAAGAATGTTCTGGAATCAGGTGTGCAATGAGAAGGGGCAGCTCCAGACCCGACCCTGGCTGGGCCTCGCTGCGCCGCTCTGGACCCAGCACCGTGTCCTCCTTGATGGTGGGCACGGCATTCCTTCCCTGCTTAGGAAGTGCTAGTCTGTGAAGATTCAGGAGAGAAGCGTGGCTACTGAGCACTTGCTGTGCCCGCTGGCTTCTGGGGCCTTGTATTGAGTCACGGAATCAATGAGCTAATGCCAGGAGGGGGCCTGGCTCGGTGTCTGGCATCCAATAAACTATAGATGAAAATAGCTTTAAATTTTTTCCCCAATATGTTTTTATTGATTTCAGAGAGGGAAGGAGAGGAAGAGAGAGACAGAGAAACATCAATGATGAGAGAGAATCATGGATCAGCTGCCTCCTGCGCACCCCACACTGGGGATGGGGCCTGCAACCCGGGCCTGTGCCCTGACCGGGAATTGAATGGTGACCTCCGGGTTCATAGGTCGATACTCAGCCCCTGAGCCAACCAGCCAGGCTGCCGCTTGCTTTTAAAATACAGAGCAGGACGGGATGAAGGGAGAGAGGCCCTCCGTTCCGGCTCATTCCGAATTTGAACACGAGAGCTGCTTCTCTGTGAAGTCCTAATGAATATATTCATGGTGTTCTCCCTCTGAATGGCATCAACATTTCTGTGTGAACCAGACATTAATTTTTTAATTTGCCTTTCCTCTCCTTCGGCAGCAGTTTCTCGTGGCTTTGATCATGGCTGACAGCCGTGCTGGTAGCTCTGGCGGGTCCCTCTCCCCTGAGTGCCCTCGTGCACCCGGCTTGCACATCCGTCTCGGCTGTCCCCTCCACATACCCCGTCATGCCTGCAGGCCCGTTACCTCTCAGACTGCACCCCTCCCTGGACCCCAACCCTCAGGCCCTAACCCTGACACGCATCCTCTCCTCTCTCACCCAGCGACCGTCTGTCTTGAGGTGCCATTGGCTCCGCCTTAAACTGAACGCAGATGCCGCCACTTCTGGCCTTTCTATTGCTGCCAGCCAGCTGGCGCTGCCCGTGTCCCTCCTCTGGAATCCCGCCATCATGCCGCCACCCGCCACCCTGGTTCTCCTTTCCTATTGATTGATTGAAATCAGAGGGAAACACTGATTTGTTTTTCCACTAACGGTATTTCTGCATTCCTTGGTTGCTTCTGATTCTCGTCACCAGTCCCAGTGCCTCTCTGAGCTCCTCTGCTGCCCTTGGCCTTACTTTTTGCCCTCTAGCCACATCGGCCTTTTAATTATTATCATTTTTTTAAAATATATATTTTATTGATTTTTCACACAGAGGAAGAGAGAGGGATAGAGAGTTAGAAACAACAATGAGAGAGAATCATCGGTCAGCTCCCTCTTGCACACCCCCCACTGGGAATGTGCCCGCAACCAAGGTACATGCCCTTGTCCGGAATCGAACCCGGGACCTTTCAGTCCTCAGGCTGACGCTCTATCCACTGAGCCAAGCCGGTCCCGGCTAATTATTATCATTTTTATAATCTTCACCGGAGGATATTTTCCCCATTGCTTTTTAGAGGGAGTAGGAAGGAGGGGGGAGGGAGAGAGTGAAATCTTGATATGAGAGAGACACATCGATTGGTTGTCTCACACACCAGCCCAGGCTGGGGGCTGGGTACGTGCCCTTGACCTGGAATCGAACTTGCGACCCTTCTGTGTGACACACACAACCATTGAGTGACAGTGGCCAGGGCCACATTGGCCTTTTATTTAAAAAATGGTTTTGAAAATTGATTTCAGAGAGGAAGGGAGAGAAAAAAAGAGTTAGAAACATCAGTGATGAGAGAGAATCATTGATCAGCTGCCTCCTGCATGCCTCACACTGCGGATCGAGCCCGCAGCCCAGGCCTGTGCCCTGACCAGGAATGGAACCACCGTCACCTGCTGGTTCTTAAGTTGACGCTCAACCCCTGAGCCACCCCGGCCGGGGCCCCACCCACCTTCAGAGCGCACCCGCATATTCTGTCCCGGCCCTTACACAGCAGCCCCTGAACCGAGGCGCTGTCCCTCCTTGCTGTCCACGCAACCAGCTCCACCCCCTCCTCCAGGTCTAAATGCCCCTCCTCACCAGGTCTGCTCTGGCCGCCCCAGGAAAACCCTCTGCCCTGGGCATATCGACTCCCCTCCTTCGCGCCATCAGACTGCTTAACGGACTGCTTTCCGCTTCTCTCCTTGTCCTCTGTCTCCCTCTGCTGGACCGGGAGCTCCGCAGGGCAGGGGGCTTCCCGGTTGTGGGTTTTGTTTCCCCCTGAATCACCCCCCCTCCCCCCTCCGGGGCCCCAGCAGGCCCTTCATCAACTGAGTGAGCAGATGAGTGACCGCTCGCAGCCCATCGCCCCGCTGCCAGCCCACCCCCAGCCCTAGCTTCTCCCTGGGATCAAACCTTGGCTTCCTCTCAGAATTGTTCTCAGCGCTTCTGTGTGCGGGGAGGGGGGGGGCGGGGGCAAGGATGTAGGGACTTTGGTCTTGAAGAAAAAGGTGCTTTATTGTCCTAAACATTTTGGTTATTGGAATTAATGAATCAAAAACTCTGAGGCTGCTGAGGTGGAAGGCCTCCAGGATGGGGGAGGGGAGCAGGCACATTTCTGATCAGGGTCCCATGCGCTCGAGACCGCCCACACGGACTGTGCGGAGTTTGCGTGTGCTGTGCCCATACGTGTGTGTGTGTGTGTGTGTGTGTGTGTGCGCGCGTGTGTGTGTGGAGACCGTTCCAGAGCCCTCACCGGAGTCTCACAGGTGACCCGCAAAAGGTTAGGAACCCCTGGCTCAGGGCCGCCCCCGGCGTTTCTGCTGAGCGCCCGACGAGTCACGGTTGGTCCTCTGCCTCCGGTCCCCCCCTCTGAGATGGTGCAGGATGGGGTGCAGGGGTGCGTGCTCAGGCTCAGGAGCTGGATGGCCCGCTTTGATCCTGGTCCATCATGTATCTGCTGTGTGACTCTGGGCCCGGGCTGGGTGGAGAGCTATGGCTGCTGTTCTGCCGTGCAGGGGGCAGCGGTGGAGGGGGGTGCGGCCCGCGCTGTGCCTGCCGGCTGCAGCCAGCTCTCCGGCGGGGCTGAGGCTGGAACCATTTCGCAGAGGGAGCTTGTGTGTATGCTAATTAGTCGGTATCGAGATCAAACTCGGATTCTACCCAGATTTCCTAAGATAAGCCCTTTACTGAGAGCAGTGGGCTGAAAGGCAGTATCTGAGGATTCGAACCGCACTCAGTCGGGTGGGGGTGCGCTGTAGAAAGACTTATTGATTAGGAAAACGTAGTGGCTGGAATCAAAGGCTGGCCAAGGGCGGTGGGCGAAGAGGAAGGGTGACTGTGCAGCCCCACAGCCCCGGGGAGTGTCTGGGAAGGTGGCCCCGGGTGAGGGCAGCTCAAGGGGAGCGAGTGGGGTGGCCCTGAGAAGCTTAGGGAGGGAGGGCCGTAGGGAACTGGGGGTGCCTCAGACTGAACCCTGCCCCCCACACGGTCAGGTCTGCCTGGAGCCTGTGAATGTGACCTTGTTTGAAAATAGGGTCTCGGGTGGAACCAGGTTAAGGTGGGGTTCCTCTGGGGTGGGGTGAGCCCTAATCCAATGACGTGCGTCCTCGTAAGAAGAGGGAATTTGGACACAGACACTGACACAGGGAAGGTGACCAGGCGAAGACAGCGCCGTTAGGAGTGATGTTGCCACAGCCTCGGACACCAGGGATTGCTGGCGTCTGTCGGCTCAGGCTGCAATGATAAAAAGCACGGGCTGAGGCTCTTGAACAGACATTTATCTCTGCACTAGCTGAGTCCCCTCCCTCTCTATCCTCCCCTGGGACCATTCCCCCTGGCTCAAAGCCCGTATCCACTCTGGTCTGCCTTCTGCTTCTGAAATGCCACCTCTCCCTGCCCCAGGGCCTTTGCACATGCTGCTCCCGCTGCCTGGAAAGCTCTTCTGGCTCCTCCCATGGTTGGCTCCTTCCTGTCTTCAGATGCTGCCTTCAATGCCAACGCTTCCTTTCCAAAGTGGCGTCCCACTGTGGTAGGCTCAGCCCCTGGGCCCCCGAACCTATGATGGTGCATGCAAGGGGGGCTTCAGGCTGCAGATGGAATGAACTTGCTAATCGCTAAAATAACGACTTTATCATGAAGGTCTTACATGGGGATGACGCAGGCAGAGGATGCAGAGCCGGAGGGACAGCACTGTGAGGAGGACTTGGCTGATTGGGGGGGGGGCGGGCAGGCATGGGGGCGGCCTCCGGCCCTGGGTGGTAAGGACCCTGTTCTCCCCCAGAGCCTCTGGGAGGGGCTGTGCGCAGCTCTGCAGCACCTTCCCTTTAACCCAGCGAGGCCCATTTTGGACTTGTGACCCCCAGCCCTGTCAGATAACAAATCTGTATCCCCAAGCCACCACGCTTGTAGTACTTTGTTACAGAAACATAGGAAGTTAATTCGGATCTTAACTTCAGTGCCCGACCCCTCCCAGAAGCCTTCTCTGACCCCCTCATCTCGAGCAGCACCCTGTCCGCCTCCCTCACCCTCACCCTCACCCGGGTCCGCTCGTGGCCCCTGCAGGTGCTTGGCATTGTTTCAGGCCCTGGGGATGCTGAGCGGGAGAGGCATCAGAAGTCCCTGCCCTCACCGCCTCCATGGGGCCGGCGGGCGGCGGGGACACGATAAACCACAGGAAACGTCAGGAGGTGGCAGGGTGAGGCGGCTGGGCCGGGGGCGGCTGGGGAAGCGGCCGGGCAGCGGGTGCGTCACTGGAGGTGACACGCGGGTGAGAGGCGGGGCTCCCCGGGAGAGAAGACGTGACAGCAGGTGCAGAGGCCAGAGCGGCGTCTCATCCATCATCCCGCCGGGGCCCTGGGAGAGGGAAGCGGGACATTAATAACTGTGCGGGCCCGACAGGCACGCCCCGGCACAGGGCGCCTCTCAGCGCAGGGCCCCAGCGGCCAGGACAGGTGGCTGGATGGCCGTGGGTGAGGAGGGGGAGGAGACGGAGAGGAGGGGGAGGAGGAAAGCGCTCGGGGAGGAGGGGCGAGGGGCGGGTGGGTCCGCCTCGCACCTCTGCGAGAACCTTCAGTCCGCAGGCCAACGCTCTATCCACTGAGCCAAACCGGCCAGGGCCACACATGCATTTTCCCGAATGGTACGATCAAGCTGCTTTCCCCCCCTTTTTTTTCTTTTTTTTTGTTAATCCTCACCCAAGGATATTATTTTTCCGGAGAGTGGAATGGGGGGGAGAGGCAGAGAGAAACATTGACGTGAGGGAGACACGTTGATTGTTTGTTTCCCACACACACCCTGACTGGGGCCAGGAATAAAGCTGAGAACCTGTGCGTGCGAGCGGACACTCTAACCACTGGGCCACACCGGCCAGGGCCTCTCTTCTCGCTTTTCTGTCCTCCCTCAGAACTCACCCCGGGGCTGCCCGGGCAGGGGAGGGGGACAGAGCTTCGGCGCTGCCTGAGGAGACGCCGTGGCCTCCCCCAGCCCGGGCTGTGTCCCGTTCTGTGAAGCTGTCTGAGATGTGGCAGTGGGAGCGGGTAAGTCCTACGCGCAAGATCAGCTTGAAACTTGCTGAATGGGCTGGTGGACCCTTCAAAGCGGAGGACGGCGTATCGAACCAATTCTTTTGTAACATATTTTATTGATTATTTTATAGAGAGGAAGGGAGAGGGATAGAGAGTTAGAAACATCGATCAGCTGCCTCCTGCACACCCCCTACTGGGAATGTGCCCACCACCAAGGTACATGCCCCTGACCGGAATCGAACCCGGGACCCTTCAGTCCGCAGGCCCACGCTCTATCCACTGAGCACACCGGTTTTGGCCTGGACCAATTCTTACCTAATCACCACGAGACACTGAATAGACTGGCAATGGCCAGACCAAGGAGCAAAACAGGACCTGACCCTGCACGCCCCGCGGTCCTGCTGTGGGTCAGACTCGGGAAGACACGGTCCTCCCGGCGCCAGCCCCGGCGGACTGTCTACCGCCCAGAGCCAAGGTGACCGGCCTGCGGCCCCCCCCCACCCCCCCGCCCCGTGCTTGTCCCCACCCCCTCCCACGTGGGGCCAATCAGAGACAGCCAATGGGCACCTCAGCCAACCACACGCCCGCCCCCAGCCCCCAGGGCACTCCCATCGCCTTCCCCTTCCCACCTGCTGCCTGGGAGTCTCTGCTAGCCGTCCCCCCAGCCCTGTCCCCCCCAGCTCTGTCCCCCCACCCCTGTCCCCTCACCCCTGTCCCCCCAGCCCTGTCCCCCCAGCCCCTGTCCCCCCACCCCGGTCCTCCCAGCCCTGTCCCCCCATCCCTGTCCCCCCACCCCTGTCCCCTCACCCCTGTCCCCGCACCCCTGTCTCCTCATCCCTGTCTCCCTGACCCCTGTCTCCTCACCCCTGTCTCTCCTCACCCCTGTCTCCCCAACCCCTGTCTCCCCAGCCCTGTCTCCTCACCCCTGTCTCTCCCACCCCTGTCTCCCCAGCCCTGTCTCCTCACCCCTGTCTCCTCAGCCCCTGTCCCCCCAGCCCCTGTCCCCCCAGCCCCTGTCTCCCCAACCCCTGTCTCCCCAGCCCTGTCTCCCTGACCCCTGTCCCCCCACCCCTGTCTCCCTGACCCCTGTCTCCTCAGCCCTGTCCCCCCAGCCCTGTCCCCCCAGCCCCTGTCTCCCTGACCCCTGTCTCCTCACCCCTGTCTCCCAGCCCTGTCTCCCTGACCCCTGTCTCCTCAGCCCCTGTCTCCTCAGCCCCTGACTCCTCACCCCTGACTCCTCGGTCCTGGGGGCCCTCTGCAAGCCTGCTTCCAAGATGTGTGGCTGAGGTGGTTCGAGTTGCCAGTCCTGGTGCCCACCGAGTGGCCGGCGTCTGGCCTGGGCAGCTCTGGGTCCTGGTGCCAGGCTCATCTTGGCTCTCCCCATGGCTGCTCTGCCCGCGAGGAGGGAGCAGGGCCCTGTGTCTGCGCGCCTGCCTCCCCGTACCTGATGGGAACGTCCCCAAGTCACATCCTCTGACCTTGAACCACCCCCCCCTCCTTCTGATCCAAGTCCTCCAGACTGGATTTTCATTTCTCAGAGGGGAGCCTTTGAAGCTCAGGAAACCCCTTTGTTCTCAGAACCGAGCCCCTTTCAAGATTACTGTCTCCTGTGCCTTCCACTGGGAGGTAAAAGGGCCTTTTTTCTCTGGTTGCAGTCCTGCTATGAAAACCCCGTCTTCCCGAAGGCAACCCCCAGTCTGAGTGAAGAAAAGGAGGGGAAATTATTAATGCATTAAAAATGCATTCCTTTTATTCTAACCTAGCAGTGCCACACAAGCATTAAGACCGTCTACTTATCTGTCTTCCCAAATAGAGTGCAGCTACTTAAAGACGGGGGGCAAATATCACTCTTTCCATGTCAAGTACCTAAATACGGTGCCTGGGCTTCATAGCACATCAAAGCAGATGGGTGCGTGTTTGGGTGGGGGGATGGGTGGGCAGCAGGTGGATGGGTGGATGGATAGATGAGTGGCTGGATGGAAGGACACAGATACAGGAGGATGGGTAGATATGTGGATGAATGGATAGATTAAAAAAAAAACACCAAAAAACTGTTATCCTGAACAAATTGAGGGCCCCCTGACCTGGAAGGAGGGCAGAGTGGATAATGGGCCTGCCCTGGCAGTCACAGTCAGAGGAGGTGCATTTTAGCAGAACTTTGCAGGAGCATGAGCGGGGTAGGGCCTTTTGAGCTGAAGAAACAGCCTGATCGAGGGAGAGCCTGGTTCTGCCATCTCCCCGCCCCCCCCCAGGAGTTTCCCCATCTTGGCATTTGTTTCTTGCACGATACAAACTGGCACAGACTAGTGGATTTGCCAACTTCTTGTAATTCTGACAATTCTTGACATGCTTCTGGTTGCATGAACTTCAGGCTCTTGGCCAGCCTGTGTGGCTCAGTAGTTGACTGTTGACCTATGAAGCAGGAGGTCACAGTTCCATTCCCAGTCAGGGCACATGCTCAGGTTGTGGGGCTTGATCCCCAGTGTGGGGGCAGGCAGGAGGCAGCGATCCATGATTCTCTCTCATCATTGGTGTTTCTATCTCTCTCTCCCGCTCTGAAATCAATAAAAACATGTGTGTGTTTTTTTTTTAAGTATCTGCATTCCTGAACAACATGTAATATAGCTTTACTTAACTTTAAAAATTATCATTTGAAGTGTTCCTTTACAATTTGTGTTTGTTTTTGAGATTTGTTCATGTAGATGCACGTAGTTACTGCTTGTTTTTACCGATCTATAGTAGTCTGTTATATAAATAAAGTGCAATTTCTTTATCTTCTCTTCCTCTGAATGGCTTATTTCCATCTTTTCTTTGTTACCCAGCATGCTCCGGTGATCATTCTCAGATCTGGAAGTTTCCTTGGGATATGTGCCCAGAAGTAAGTCATAGCGTATCACTAAATAATATCACATTGTTCTCTGCCGTGGTCGCCTACCCTCTGGGCCTCGTAATCTCTCTTGAAGTTTTTCACATATTTATCACTCTACTTTGCATTCTGGGTATTTTTAAAAAAAATATTCCAGTTCATCAATTCTCTTTTTATCTGTGTTCGGTCTGCCATTAAACCTGTCCTGAGTTTTAAGTTATATTATTCCTACCGTTCATTTCTAGAAGTTCGATTTGGAGCTTTTTATTCTGTTTATTCTTTAAGTTTTTATTATGGAAAACTTTCAAATGTATAGAAAGTTAGAGACGAGAGAGTACTTGTTATTGCTCACCTTCAACAAGTACCAGCCTCAGCCAGACTTGTATGCATACTCCTTCCCAAGCTTCCCATCCTGAGAGTGTTTTCTTTATTTTTTTCCCTTTTATTTCTTGAGAGACTATTTTTTGAGGGGAGTCTCAGGTACCATAGCATTTCAACGTAAATATTGTTCACACCTGCCTTTTCTTGTTTTGATCGCATATGGCTCTCGAGGATTGCATCTTCCATTTCGGTCTTTAATCGTTACGAACATTCTTATTTAGAGTCTTGGGACTCTTACCCTCCTGCCTGCGGCATCTGCCTGTGTGTTCAAGATGGCCGCTTGGTCCTGGCCAGGTAGCGGGCCAGTTGGTAGAGCGTTGCAGGTTCCATCTCTGGTCAGGGCACATGCAGGAAGCAGCCAGTGAGTGTAAAAATAAGCGGAACAACAAATGGATGTTTCTCTCTCCCTCCCTAAATCAACGAATAATAATAATTTTAAAAAGACCCCTTTTTTCACATCTACTGGAATTTGATATTGTGAGCTCATCTTTGGACGAGCTTGGTTTTTTTCTTTGGCATTTCCTGCCACCTGAGTTTGAAGTGTCCCTCTATAGCCATTTTGCATCTGCTTTTACCAGGTGGTTTCCGGTTATCACCGGCCTGGGACCAATATTTTCTCTTGACGTGAAGCTCCAGACTGTGTATGCGATCTAAATTTGGAGCTCACAGTGCAGACATGCGGTGTGCATTTCTCAGAGGATCCTTTCCTAAGCCCCCACTGCTCCTGCCTGTGCTGACAGACAAGCTTCCTGGCACCCCCTGGGCCAGGACAGGCTTCCTCGCCCACCCTGGCGCCTACAGATCAGCCTTTAGGGGAGCCTGGCTTTGCCTCTGCAAGGAGTCAGTGTCAGCTCTGCACCTCCGCTCTCCTTCTTATCTCCCACCTCCACATCCCATCTCAATGCCAGGCCAAAGCCAAGGTCGCTGGGCTACCCTCTGATACCCTCCCACCCTGCACGCACCAGCCCTGAGGCAGCCATGGGGTTAAATCATGTGATTTTTCTCCTGGCTTTTCCTGCTTAGTTCTGGGGACATCCCTCTCTGGCTTGTGAACTCAGCCAATGACTCACCACTGGCAAAGTGGTTATAGGGCATCATGCAGGTCAGCGTTTTTAGAGGGAGAGCTTTGCACAGTATCCTAGTCTGGACTTTGTCAGAACGAAGTCTCCTCCCCGGTGAAAGCTGGTTTAATTTGGTTTTGTTTCTTACAATCAAAGAAAACCTAGCCCTAGCCGGTTTGGCTCAGTGGATAATAGTGTCAGCCTGCGGACTGAAGAGTCCCGGGTTCGATTCTAGTCAAGGGCACATGCCCGGGTTGCAGGCTCGATCCCCAGTTAGTGTGTGTGTGTGTGTGTGTGTGTGTGTGTGTGTGTGTATGTGTCCAGGTGGCAGTCAATCAATGATTCTCTCTCATCATTGATGTTTCTCTCTCTCTCCCCCTCTCCCTTCCTCTCTGAAATTAATAAATATACAAACAAAAACCCTAACGATCCAGTTATCAAAGCATCCGCTCCAAGCGCTGCAGAGGTCCGCTCATTCTCGCTGGTCCTTGCCTCGCTGAGGACTTTGGGTTGAATGGGCCGCCTGCGCTACAGAGCCCGCTCCCACCCCAGCTCAGGGTGACTGCGCTCCAGGCCCCCTCGGAGCCTCTGAGACAGACCCCGGCCTCCTGTGCTGACCAGCTGTGGGCTTTGCCGCATGAGACACGTGGGTTCCCGTTTTGCAGAAACTTCAGAACTCTGGATTTTGCTGCTATGTGGCCCCTCTGTCCATTGTTGCTTGTAAGTCAGCCACGCTTCTCTAGGACACTGACGTGAAATAGCCGAGAGTGCTCAGGACCCAGCCTTTTCCTGCCGGGAAAGAGCCTAAGGAATGGAGTCAATTTCACGGTCACGGCCACAGCTTTAGCCTGGCCCTTTGGCTGCTGTGTCTCTGCTTCTGTTCTGGGCTGCATGAGGGCCCAAGCCAGGCCCCTATCAGAACCCTGATCACGCCGGCCAGTGTGGCTCAGTGGTTGAGCATTGACCTATGATCCAGGAGGTCACGGTTCGATTTTCATTCAGGGCACAGGCCCGGGTGGTGGGACGTGCAGGAGTCAGCGGATCAATGATTCTCATTATTGGTGTTTCTATCTCTCTCTCCCTCTCCTTCCTCTTTGAAACAAATGTTTAAAAAAAATTAAAACATAAACAAAAACCCCTGCTCAGACGGTTTCTTTTGGAGATTGACGGAATGTTCTAAAATTAGACTATGGTGCTAGCACGGATCGCTGAAAATATGCAAAAGGCACTGAGTTGCACCCTGGATGCAGGTGAATTTTATGGGATATAAATTAAATCTCAATAAGGCTATTTTTAAAAAATGCATGAAATTATATGGGGGAAACTTGCCTGGGTACCCAAGCCGCGCCGTGACCTGGTCCTCCACGTGACCTTAGCCTTCGGCCAACGGCTCCTCCCATGGACCACCCTGTTCTGTGCACCCTGACTGCACAGATCCTGTCCTCCCCCTGGACGCCCCGGCCCTGACCCTCGTTACCCTACGGGCGGGGCTCCAGCTTGGCTTTCTCTGCCAGTCCCGCCGTGTCCTGGCTGACCTACCGCCGCTCTGGCCACGTTGAGCCGATGGCTCCAGCTTTCCGGTGTCAGCCATCCTCTCTCTAGGACCCGTCTTGGAGCCTGGCCCCTTGAAAGGTGCCCCATGTTCCAACGAGGCCCAGTGGGCGTCATGCGTCTCCCTATGGAGTCTGCGCCCTCTGCTGTGTGTGGGCGCTCGCCACTGAGCCCGTGGCCGGTGGAGTCTGCGTGGCTGGAACCCTCCTGTGCTCCTCAGCATTCTCTTAACCTCTCGCTTTGCACTCGCCCACTAGCAATGTCGCAAGACCCACCGTCCTGTCTTTCGGGAATGCTTCTCTGCAACGGTGCTTTTCTCTGGGGGGGGAAGGGGAGGTTGGGGGGTGCGTGCTAACCGAACAAAAGGGGGGAACAGGCCAATCGAGATTCAGCTGAGAGAAAACACGATTTCACCATCAGCTCAATCAACTGACAGCTTCATCAGAAAATGAGCCGGGCCACCGCCTAGCAAGGCAGCTGGGGGAGGTGCAGCGGGACAGACAGGGGGACAGACAGAGGGCTGAGGCAGACACCGCAGCTGTCAGGGAAGCGCTGGGGCGTCCAGAGGCCTGGCCCCGGGAGGTGAACCCCGTTCTCCCACCTTCTCTCTGAACGGCCCTCACTGTTCAGAGCTCTGCCTCTCCCTGCACTGGTTTCCTCCGACCTTATCCTGGCAGGGCCCACGCGAGGCCTGTTTACGGGGGCGGCGTGGCCGGGGAGAGGCACGGGGACTGGGGCTGAGGAGCTCCCGGCCACCAATGAATAAAGGGTGGGGGTAGCGCCGAAGCCATCTCAGTGTCCTCTGCCAGGCTCCTGTTGGGGCCCCGCAGGTGCTGGCCTATCAGTCAGGGCGGGCGGACAGACAGGCAGCTCCCGGGGAGAGGAGAGGGCTGGGAGGGAGGCGTCTGTCGGCTTTTACACGTAAGGCCATCCTCTCTCTATTTCACACACAAGTGCGCTGGCTGAGAAGAGGCGGCCGCGGAGGGAGGGTCAGCAGGTGATCGGAGGAGGCCGGAGCGGAGGGCAGGGGGTGTCCTAATCAGACCGCGCGGCAGGCGGCGGGGGGAGTGCTGTGGGCGGTTCCCGGCCGCGGCCGCCCTGGCAGCGATGGGGCCCAGCGCCGAGAGCAGCGGGCTCAGCAGCTCAGGCCTCAGCCTCCCCGGCGGCCACGGGCCCGCCCCGTGCAGGCACCGGCAGTGGGGGCGTCTCCCCGACAGCGGTCTCCCGCAGGCGGGGAGCAGGGCAAAGCAGCGGCCCGCGGGTTGTGGGAGGAGGCAGCTCTGGGGCTGTGCTGCTGTTGTTTTTTTCTTTTAAAAAATATTTGTATTGATTTCAGAGAGGAAGAGGGAGGGAAAGAGATAGAAACACCAATGAGGAGGGAGATTCATTGATCGCCTGCCTCCCTCATGCCTCCTACTGGGGATCAAGCCTGCAACCCGGGCCGGTGCCCAGACAGGGAATCGAACTGTGACCTCCTGTTCATAGGTCAGCACTCACCACAGAGCCGCCCGGCCAGGCAGGGCTGCGGTGTTCTCAGTCATTCCCAGATACTCTGAACTGGGGTTCCCGATCAGGTCTCATGTCTAACATCTTCCCACTTTTTTTTTTTTTTTTTTTAATGTTCCCACTGTAGTGGGTATAAAAAGGCAGTAAACTTAAGGCCTTTAATAACCAAGCATTGCCGAGACCGGTTTGGCTCAATGGATAGAGCATCGGCTTGGGGACGGAAGGGTCCTGGGTTCCATTCCGGTCAAGGGCATGTACCTCGGTTGCGGGCATATCCCCAGTGGGGGGTGTGCAAGAGGCAGCTGATCGATGACTCTCTCTCATCGAGGTTTCTATCTCTCTCCCTTCTTCTCTGTACAAAATCAATAAAATATATTAAAAAAAATAACCAAGCCTTGATTTTGGTTAAAATCAGTAAGTTCACGGATGCCGTGTCCTGAAGGGGTTATTGGGAGGCATCTTGCAAGTTGCCGTGCTGATTTTTGAGGTTAACGGCAAGGAAATTCTCGCTGCTGTTTACAGATCAATCCCAAAGCATTGATGGCTTAACGAGAAAGACGTTTCTCACCCGTGAAACAGACCCATGTGTGTTTGAGGTTGGCTCCTGGTTTCTCCCACACACACCCACCCCGCGCACCTGGTCCATCAGGGCAAAGGGAGAGGGGGAGAAAGAATGTTTGCCTTTCAATGACATTGGCTGGGAGGTGACACACAGCAGCAAGACCTGGCCCTTCAGCAGCAAGAACTGTCTGTGGTGCCTCCCCAGAGTGAAGGCCAGCGTGGAAACGGAGCCCCTGGCTGGACAGACACCCTCTGGCCGCGCCGCTGGGCCGAGGAGGAAGGAGGGTGGCTCCTGGCCCGAAGCTTCTCTGTCGTCTCCATGCACCTCGGTGCCGCCTTCCACAGGGACCCTCCGCGTAGACCAGCCGTGGAGGTGCCCAGGCCTCTGCGGGGTGCAGGCAGGGAAGGCGGGAGGGAACGGCAGAGCATGAAGTGCTCACACTTGGAAAGTCTCCGATCAATACCCTACATCCCCACCTCAAAGAAACCGGAAAAAGAGCAAAATAAACCCAAAGCAAGCAGGAGGAAGGAAATGATGAAGAGGAGAAATCAGTGAAAGTGAAAACAGGAAAACAACAGGTGACAATCCATGAGACAAAAAGTGATTCTTTGAAACAATAAAAAATGACAGTTGTCTACCTCTAGAAAGACTGACCTCTGGAAAGACTGAGAAAAGGGGAAATACACACCCCGGACGTCAGGATGAACCGAGGAGAGCACCTCGGTCCCGTGGCGGTTAAAGGGGTTCTCGGGAATCCTCTGAACGTCACACTCACAGTCACTGATGCAGGTGACACGGGCCAGTTCCTTGAAAACCACGGACTCCCTAAACCTAGCCAAGATGGAATGCATAATCTGAAAACGACTACAACCATTAAGGAAATTGAATTCGTAATAATAAAAAAATCTGCTGTAAAAAAAAATCCTCAGCAGTCACCCCGGCCTCAGCACCCCCGGCCTCAGCACCCCCGGTCTCAGCACCCCCGACCTCACCACCCCCGGCCTCAGCACCCCCGGCCTCAGCACCCCCGGCCTCAGCACCCCCGGCCTCCGCACCCCCAGCCTCAGCACCCCTGACCTCAGCACCCCTGACCTCAGCACCCCCGACCTCAGCACCCCCAGCCTCAGCACCCCCAGCCTCAGCACCCCCGGCCTCAGCACCCCTGACCTCAGCACCCCCGACCTCAGCACCCCCGGCCTCAGCACCCCCGGCCTCAGCACCCCCGGCCTCAGCACCCCTGACCTCAGCACCCCCGACCTCAGCACCCCTGACCTCAGCACCCCTGACCTCAGCACCCCCGACCTCAGCACCCCCAGCCTCAGCACCCCCAGCCTCAGCACCCCCGGCCTCAGCACCCCCGACCTCAGCACCCCCGGCCTCAGCACCCCCGGCCTCAGCACCCCCGGTCTCAGCACCCCCGGCCTCAGCACCCCCAGACTGGGGCAGCTCGCCGTTTCCCCTGTCGGCCTGGGGGAGGGGCTGGGAGGTGAGCTAGAGTGGCCACAGCAGCCGAGAGTCACCAGCTCACTTTTCCTAGTGAACCGGCTGCTTGGCCCTCTTCCTCCGTCAGCAGCTTCCCGTGGTGCCCGTGACGAAGGAGCTGACGGGGCGCAGTGAGCGGGGGTGCCTGTGGGTGGAGAAGCCCTGCACTGTGTGCTGGGAGCTCTTGCTAGTTGGGCCTGCCCAGCACCCCCTCCTCGCCCTCACGGCTCCCTCCCAAGCTGTGCTTCTCCTGTGGGGCCTCCTGTCCCTTGCTCCTCCCTCGGCTCCTTCCAGCTGTCTGGGCCCGGCCTCCCTCCCTGGGCCCGATCTCCCTCCCTGAGCCCGGCCTCCCTCCTGGGCCCGGCCTCCCTCCTGGGCCCGGCCTCCCTCCCTGGGCCCGGCCTCCCTCCTGGGCCCGGCCTCCCTCCTGGGCCCGGCTCGGCCTCCCTCCCTGAGCCCGGCCTCCCTCCTGGGCCCGGCCTCCCTCCCGGTTCCGGCCTCCCTCCTGGGCCCGGCCTTCCCCATGGCAGGTCTTTGCTCTCTACAGACCCCCACCCCTTGCTCCTGGCCTTTCCTCTCCCTTGACCGACCTGGGCCCGATCTCCCTCCCTGGTTCCGGCCTCCCTCCCTGAGCCCGGCCTCCCTCCCTGGGCCCGGCCTCCCTCCTGGGCCCGGCCTCCCTCCCTGGGCCTGGCCTTCCCCATGGCAGGTCTTTGCTCTCTACAGACCCCCACTCCTTGCTCCTGGCCTTTCCTCTCCCTTGACCGACCTGGGCCCCCTTGCCAGGAACCTGTGCACTTGGCACCACCCCCTTCTCTGAGAGCAAGGGCGGGGGGCGGGGGGGGGGCCGCCAGCCCCACACTCTGCGCTCCGGGCAAATGATTGAAAAATGCTCCGTAACCTGGGATTTGCTACCACAGCTGGAAGCCCGCTAGTTCCCAAAGGCGCGGGATGCAGAGCACGGAGCCAGCGCCAACCCGTCCTTCCCTGCCAGGAAGGCTGGCAGAGGGGCTGTGGGCCTCCTACTCCCTGCCACCCAGCCCCTCCCCTCCTGCCCTGCCCTTCCCAGGGACCTCGGGGCACCAGATCTGCACAGCATGGACAGGCTCGCCCTGGCCCTGGCAGGGGGAGGGGCTGGCGGGGGGGGGGGGTGTGGGGCTGGCTGAGAGCAGGGCGCCCCAATGTCATGTTTGGGGCCACGCTGATGCATTGCCAGAGTGTAGCACGCACAGGCTTGTGCGATTCAGAACATCCCAGATCGCCACGTTTGCGGAAAATGGATGGGAAAATGGATGAAAAGCCGATCAAACAGACGTTTGATGTCGGGATGAACAGGAGCGGGTCCTGCGTGATGAGTTGGCAGCAAAGTGCGGGCTGGAGTTCTGACAGCTGGAGGCGGAGTCCCGTCATCCATCCAGCCTGGAAGGGAAGCTGGACTGAGGCCTCCCCGCCTCTGCTCCTAGGAGCCTGGCGGCTGATGTGGTCCAGGCTGGCGGGCAGGGGACGGGGCGGGCAGGGACAGGCGCGGGCCAGGGCCATGGGTGCTGGGGCCCAGCTTGCTGGGAAACCACAGCCCATTTGGAATCAGGAGCCGGATTGAAAGCAAAGCACAGCTTCTCCATGTCTGGGGAGGTAGATGAGCTTGCAAACCGGGCCCCGGGGGTCACTGCAGCAGAACCCCGAGTGGCAGGGCTCCCCGGGCAGGTGCTGTTACTAGAGAGGAGCGGGGAGCAGGCACAGCCTTTCCCGGCTCCCAGGCACTTCCCGCTCCCGTCAGCTCCCCCCTTCCCCGGAGGAAGCTGAGGGCCCACCGGAGGGAAGCAGCAGGCTGGGCCTCCCACCCAGCTCTCCTCCGCCAGGCCCAGGCTTGGGTTCCCCTGAGGCCCAGCCATGCCCACCGGCACCTCCGTGGCAATGGCCCTGCATGTGCCCAGGGCAGTGCCAGCCGGTCAACACCAGCCGGTGCTGCCACGGAGCCTCGCTCTGCAGTCAGTGTCCCGGGTCTGTTTCTGTGACGTTTGCAAACGTGGGAGCTTTTACGCTCAGTCCGTCTCTCCCCGCGAGGAGCCCACTCCATCCATCACGGTGTCTGTTCCGGGAGGCCGGAGGGAGAGGCGTGGACGGAGGAGCCGTGGAGAGGGAGGTAGTGACTTGCTGGTCTCGGAAAGGTCGGCGGTAACAGCTCCCTGTGGGCCTGCAGCGAGGCGTCGGGGCAGCGAGTGTCGCCTGAGGACTGCGGCGCAGTCTGCCCGCTCCGAGGCCTGTGGCCTGCGGCACCCGTGTGCCCGGCGACGAGCCTGCGGAGAGGACGGCGCGAGCTGCGGGCAGCGGCGTGGGCGCCTGGCCCTCTCCCCGCTGAGGCTCGCCCGTCTGCTGGTCTCGGGGTTTGTAACGGCGGCTTCTGTTCCCTCCGCAGGGAGGCTGCGCTCACGGCCAGGCCCCGCGAGGCTTTGTGACTGTGGGCTGTTCTCTCCGGCGAGAGGCCCGTCCACACCGTGGAGGCCTCGGACGGCCCTGCCCCCGGGCCGAGCTCCGTGCAGAGCACCACCCGCCTGAGCGCCAGCGTCCTCCCCGAGGCCAGCCTCCTCCCTGAGGCCAGCCTCCTCCCCGAGCGCCAGCCTCCGTCCTCCCTGAGGCCAGCGTCCTCCCTGAGGCCAGCCTCCTCCCCGAGCGCCAGCCTCCGTCCTCCCTGAGGCCAGCGTCCTCCCTGAGGCCAGCCTCCTCCCCGAGCGCCAGCGTCCTCCCTGAGGCCAGCCTCCTCCCTGAGCGCCAGCCTCCTCCCTGAGGCCAGCGTCCTCCCTGAGGCCAGCGTCCTCCCTGAGGCCAGCGTCCGTCCTCCCTGAGGCCAGCGTCCTCCCCGGGCTCCAGATGGAAGTGGCCACGGACAGTCTCGGCCGGTGATGCGCGGGGCAGCAGGTCGGGGAGTGAACAGGGCCAGGGACGTCTTGCCCCGGAGATGGGGAGGGCAGCCGCACACACTCTGTCCTCATCCCGGGAGGAAAGGGACCAGCTCAGGAAGCGGGGGAGGCCTGGGTGCAGACTCCGGGCCGAGACTGGTCCGCAGCTCAGAGGCTTCTCTGCCAGCTCCGGAGCCTCCGGGGCCCGTGGGACAAGAACAGGAGGGATGGGAGGGCGCAGGGCGGGCGGTAAGTCTCTCGGCTCAGACACCTTGTCCGCGACGCCAGGTCCAGGCTGGCCCAAGCTGCCTGCTCAGGGCGCCCGGCGGTCTGCCTGCGGGTGAAACCGGCAGAAACCACACTGATCGCAGTGCCAGTCATTTCCAACAGAAAGTCAATGCTTTTATTCCCCTGGCTGCACACGGGAGAGCAGGTGGCTTCATCGAGGATGGGCGAGGCCCTCCCGGCCGGCTCCCCTCAGCTGCTCGGCCTGGACCCGGACCCAGCCCCTCCTCCTGCCCTCCCTCGTCTATTTCTGGAAGCTTCTCACCGAGCCTTCGGGATGCCCTGGCCTGGCTCCCAGGGTGGGAAGCCTGCTCTGGGCCGGGTCCCCTCCCTGCTGGCTCCCTGGCTGTGGCCATGATCTGCGGTGCCAAGCTCTGCTCTCGGAGGGGGCCCGGGCAGGGCCAGGCCCCAAGCACCCAGAGAGCTTTGCTGAATGAAGCAGCAAGTGAGCCACAGCTCCTTGCGGTCTCCGGGGGGAACCTCTGGACGCCCGCAGAGAGAGGTGCGAGCCTGGTCCTTTGCTGTCTGGAGCCCTGACAGCACCCAGCTCCAAACCGGGCTCCACGTGGGCTGGGCTCCTCCCTCTCCTGCCCCTCCTCGCAGCCCCGCTCCCACCCTGTCCCCTGCCCCCCTCCCAGACCCAGGGCCCTCCGCCCTCCGCCCTCCGCGGATCCTTGTTATTCTCTGCAAAGCCCCCTCCTCCCCCCGGAAAGAAGCCTACGGAGACTCAGGAACGTTTGGGGCAGAATAGCTCTCAGCTCTCTCTTCCAAACGCTTTCACCTGGGGCGGGGGCGGGGGGACATCATCATCGGGAGGATTCGTGCTCACCTCTTCCACGTGGGAGGTGAGGAACGGCCCCCACGGGCGTGGGGAGGAGGTGCACCCTGAGCGGCCTGGCTCTAGGGCCCGGAACCCCTCGCTGGCCCCCCAAGGCGGGCAGGAGGGGACCCAAATCTCTTTGAAGCTCGGCCCCAGACCTCCACCCCTGCCCACAGCCCCTCGGGAACCTGCCCCGGGAGGTGAGTTTCTCAAAGAGAGAGCCAGCGTCCCAGAGTCTGCCGGAGTCAGATCTCGGGGGCACGGCCAGGAACCGGGTCCTGAGTGGCTGCCACACGTACCCCTCTGCCCGCATGCCCTGAGGCCTCTGCCCCGTAGAACCCAGACGGTGGTCACTGCGCGGCGCGGGGCTGGCGGCCTGGTGGCCGGAGCCCGCTCCCCGGTGAGGATCCGCAGGAGGCGTCCATGGCCTGCTCCTGCCCCCACCGCTCTGGCCCCGCGTGGGGGCCCTGAAGGCGGCTCTGTGGTCCTTGGCAGGCCCTCGGCTCCCACAGCCCCAGGCGCCCTGGCCCTGCCGGCCCTGCCCCCTCCGCCACGCTGGCGCGCTGCCTCTGCAGCCCTGACCTGGCCTCGCTGGGCAGCCCGAGGCCCTGGAGGGAGAAGCAGCGACATGGAGAGGGAGACATTGCAGGCGAGGGCTCTCCCGCTGGCCACCAGGTGGCGCCATTGACACAGGACAACCAGGGGAGGGGAAGGGGCACCATTCCCATAGGACCTTCTGGATTTGGGCGCCTGCCTCACCCCCACCCGGGACTGGCCTCCTGGCCGGTGCTTGCCTCAGTACACCGCCGTACAAGGACCTGATCCATGGCGCGGGGAACATGGAGTCCATGTGAGTGCTGTCAGATGTCAGGATTGTTCTTGGTGAGGCAGAGGCTGGGGAGGGTGCACTGGGCCTTACTGCTCCCCAAACCCGTTAGCAAGAAAGCCTAACCCCGGGGGTGTGGCCAATGGTCCCCACCGGGACCCAAGCGGGCCACTCACCGGCCGTCTCCCTGCCCCTGGGCGGCAGGAGGAAGGCGGCAAGCCCAGCCCTGGGGGAGGGGTCGCGTGGACTGCAGGGACCAGGCTGGTGAAAGGGCTGTGGCGGGAGCCCAAGTCCTTGCCCCGCTGCCTCCTCGCTGTGTGGCTTCGGGCAGGTGGCTTCCACTCTCTGAACTTCCGCTTCTTTATCTGTAAAATCAGGACAGTCACACCTACCCCCTGGGGTTTCTGCCGTTGCTACCTGGTGCAGGAGGGGGTCCCGAACAAGCCTGCCTGTTGCTAGGAGGGGGGACTGCCCTCCACCAGCCCTCTCCGTGCAGGGGGCGTGAGGGAGAGGATGGAGGGGGGCCCGGGACAGGGGGACCCCGGGACCGGAGGAGCGGGATGCTATGGGTCTCAGGCACTAGGGCTGCTGTGAGGGCCCCTCCACGTGGGGGGCTCCTCCTGGTGCTGGAGTCTGCCAGGAGGAAGGAAGGGACTTCCCAGGCCGGAGGAGGGAAGAGAGGGGTCCCGTTCCCGGCACTTCTGCTTCCTGTGCATCTGCTGCCCACAGTGCATTCTGGGGGGAAATCCAGAGAAGATGGGCAGTTCCTGGGCAATGGAACGAAATTGCAGCCAGGCCAGGCCTCCCGCTCGCCTGCCTCCCCCAGCTTTCCTGCTCTCCCGCTCCCCGCCCCCCCCCCCCCCAGGGGCAGGTGAGAATCCTAAGGCGTCTGTTCTCCCCTCTAGACAGGGAGCACTCTGAGGGCAACACTGTGACATGTTTTGCACTTGCACTGCTGGCACGCAATAGGTACTTAATAAGTGCATGTGGGAACTGAACTGAACACAGAGGTCTGCCCTCCCCTGAAGCCAGTGGGAGCCCACTCTGTGCCAGGCTTGGTGCTGGGCACCCCCCTCCGCAGCCAGCCTGGGGGGGACCTGTATCCCCTGACGCCACTCACCACCCGTCCACACAGCCGCCGTGTTTACTGAGCACCTAGTAGGCGCGGCTCTGAGCTCTGCACGGGGGGTGGGTGGGGGTGGGGGGGGGGTAGGGGTAGGGGGGGGAGGGGGCAGAGGTGAGGAAGCCAAACAGGAGGCACAGGCAGGCGGCAGTGCCCAGGCTGCAGGGCTGCAGAGTGAGGGGCGAGGGGTGGGTGGGAGGGGTGTCGGGGGCAGGATCAGAGCCGGCGCCCCTGTCGCTGTTCTGAGGCAGCCGGCAGGCGGCCACCTCCTGATGCCAGGCCCTGAAGGGGCTCCGGAGGCGCAGACGGAGCCTTCCAAAGCGGGGCGTTAGCGCGGCTCTCACCGCGGCAGGAGGTGCGCAGACGGCGGCTCCGCACGGAGCTGGGCGCAGCGGGAAGCCGATGATCTGGTCTCCCCGCGACACCTCCGCCGTGCATCAGCTGCATCAGCGTGATGGATCGGCAGTCAATACCGCCCCCGCCCCCAGGGCCCCCGCCCCCAGGGCCCCCCGCCCCCAGGGCCCCCCGCCCCCCAGGGTCCCCCCATCCCCAGGGCCCCCCATCCCCAGGGCCCCCCGCCCCCCAGGGTCCCCCCATCCCCAGGGCCCCCCATCCCCCAGGGCCCCCGCTCCCAGGGCCCCCGCCCCCAGGGCCCCCGCCGGCAGGATCGGTTCCGCACCCGGTGGGCGTCTCCCCCCCCCCACCCCCCCACCCCGTTGGTGGGAAAGCCTGTAGCTTCCATCGCCCACGCACAGCCGTGTGTGGGGGAGGGAGTGTGCTCAAAACATGGGAACTGGACCCCGTGGGGCTGCGGTGGGAGTGGGGGCAGGCTCCCGCTTCACTCAGCAGCGCCTGCCCTGGCCTCCGGGGACACGGTGTCCCCTTTCTGCGTTGGCATCCGGTTAATGGAGAAAGAGGTGAAGTGCGGACAGTGGGGAGACCCAGCCTCCTTGGCCCTGCTTCCTCCCAGCACCAACACGTGGCTCCTCCCCACCTCCCACCCTTCCCTCTGTCCCCCCCCCCCCCCCCCCCGGCACCCTCCCCCCAGCTCGGCCTGGGGCTGGGCTCGGGATCCCAGGGGAAAGGCCCCTTGTCTGTGCTGCTGGCGCTGAGGCGGGCTGTGTCTGGGCGGGAAGCCATTCCCGTGTCTCGGGGGGAAGGGGAGCTGCAGGGGGGGGGGGGGCTGAAAGGGGCATCCGCCGGCCTCTGTGGGGACGGGTGGCCCTGCTGGTTAATGACCTGCCCCATGTGTGGGGCTGGGAACGGTGGCTCCTGCCCCTCTCCAACTGCTGTCCCTCCTCCATCACCACCTGCCCCTTCTGGGACCCCCCACCGCCAAAGCCCTGCTCTCTGATGAGATCGCTATGGGGGCTCCGGGGCTCCTGCCAGGGGAAGGTTTGGGACGCGGGCATCTCTAAGCAGATTGAGGCATGAGTGGTTAACCAAGCCCTGGGGCTGCCACGGGCATCTGTGTCCCCTCAGGGACAGCGTCTTCCGGACCCGCCACCAGCCGGGAAGGGGGCAGGAGGGAGCAGCCCCCGCCTGGCAGGTTAAGGAGAGCCCGGAGCCCACCTGCGGCCCCGCCCGGCGCCAGGGGCGGGGAGGGGGGGCTGTTCCCAGGGCCGGGGCAGGAAGTGGGGTCACGGAGTGGAGCAGGCCACGTGAGCCTGGAGGAAGCAGAGGGCCAGGGAGGGGCTTGATGGGGACACGAAGGGGAACTGTGGTGCCAGCGGCTGTCCTGTCTGGGAACTAAAGCGGAAGGACAGCCACTGCCAGGAGGCCCCATGGAGAGCCGGCCTCGGCCGCGGGCCCCCCGCGCGGCCCCCTGGCTCCTGGGCCTGCTCCTGAGCCCCTGGACCCTGCGGCTCACAGGTACTGTCCCCCCCCCCCCCCCCCCCCCCCGCCTGCACTTCAGAGCCGCTTTCATCCCAGCGCCGCCGCCAACACTGCCGCCTCCGGGACTGCGGCCTCTGAGCACTGCGCCTTCACAGGGAAGCCGTGCGGCGGGATGTTAGCTGAGGCCGTGACGGGGGCGGGAACGCCGCCCTCCATGCTGACAGCTCCTCCCGGCACCGCCTGGCCTCCCGCCCTCAGGCAGGGTGGGTGGCACTGCTGTGCCAGCGGCCACGGGCATGGGGCGAGGGTCCCAGGGACTCTAAGGAAGAAGCAGGACACTGAGCCTGCCCAGAGGCAGAGCCGCCTCAGTGTTGGTGTTGCCTTGTCAGCCAGCGAGGGGAGGGGAGGGGAGGGGAGAGGAGGGAAGGGGAGGGGAGGGAGGCTGTAATCTGGAGCTCAAAACTGTCACTGTCACCAGGAAGGATGGCGCCACCCCTTCCTGAAACACCCGGGAGCCAGGCCTCTCCTGGGAGCCAGGCCTCTCCTGGGCCAGCGCTGTCCCTCCTGGTCCCAGGCCCGCTTGGAAGCTCGGTGGCCTGGGTCCAAGGCAGGACCCGGGTGGGTGGCCTTGGGGTGAGTCTGTCCAGGCCAGGGAACCCCTAGGATGTGCCCACACTGGGGTCCCTCGTGCTCAGGCGGCGCTGACCGGGGCCGCCCTCACTAGGTGCAGCTCTCCCCCTCCTCCCGGACCTCCATGAGCCCCCCCCCCGCCCCGCCCCCGTCCCCGCCGCCTGAGCAGCTGTTATTACCGGAGCCGGCCCTCTGAGCCCAGCGCCCCTTGGGGTGCTGTCCCCCCGGCACCACTTGGGGCCGGGAACGGAGACTCAGGGCCGGGAGGCCCGGGAACTTGACTGAGGTTAGAGGGTGAATAGAGGTCAGGGTCAGGGCTGGGTCAGCCCGAGCCCCGAGCTAGGACCCCAGGCAGTGGGCTCCGGGGGTCCACTCGCCTTTCTTTAGAAAGAACTTTCTTCAAGGAAAGAAAAAATCTCCCCTCTCACCGCCCGGGAGGCGAGAGCGGAATGCGTGGTGCCTGCCATCCCGCAGGCCCGGCCTGTGACAGGCTGGTCAGCTGAGGCTCCCGGCCCGGGAGCCGGCGGGGCAGAGACCAGATGAGGAACCGCGTGGTGGGGACTCGGCCTTTGAACTCACACGTAGTCACTGTTAGCGTAATTTCCCCAAGTTCCCATCGTTTCTGTTTGTGGGTCCCTCCCCCGCAAAAGGGCCCCGACGCAGCCGTGAGCCTGCGCGGAGGAGACCGCGGTGTGAGGTGGTTTTGTAACATCTTGGTCCTTGTGTTGCCGTAAATCAGGAAAAGAGAAATGCTCTTTCACAAGAGGGGAAACCACCTGTGTCTCCCAGGCCGTCTGGGGGGGCAGGCAGCACCCCGCTCTCCTGGCCCCGCCCCTGCAGTCCTGTCCCACATCCCTAGCCCCCCAAACGGCAGCCAGCAGCCTGTGCAGGCAGCTCCGTCAGCGCCGCAGACCCTGCTCGCACCCCTCACTCGGGGGCCCGGGGAGTGTGGTCAGGGGAGCCAGGGGAGCCAGGGGAGGCAGGGTTGAGGCTGGGGACCCGGGGCGAACAGCCTGCGTTTGAGTCAGCTCTGCAACTCACCCTAGGACCTGGGGCAGGTTCTTAATGCTGCGGTGCCTCAGTTGCCCCATCTGGTAAATGGTGATAGTAGTGCCTGCCTGCTAGCACATCCTGAGAGCAAGTGGTCAGGGCACATGGTTGGGGCTCAGAGAGTCAGCGCCCACCAGCCTAGCGGAGCCAACCAAAACCCAAGATTCAGGTGATCAGGTGACAGGCTCGGCACCCGGGTGAGCCCACGGCCCCTGGGGGTCTCCAGCACACCCTGCTGGCATCTCTGAGCTTCTCCTGCTCCATTTTCTGTGGCAGCGCCTGTGGTCTCAGGGGCCGCTGCTCTCCTGAGCCTGGACACAGGCCTCAGCCGCCCCCAAGGGCCTTGGGGCCAGGCGGGCCAGGGGCAAGTCCTGCCTTCCTTCACCCACTGCTGTGTGAGCTCAGGCAAGTCACTTAACCTCTCTGAGCCTCAGTGTCCCCAACAAAGGTCAGTCCTGGCCGTTCCCGGGCCCTGGGCGGTGTTATTTCTCCAATATCCATTGGGAAGGACCCGTTCTAGGCTCTGGGGGCACCAGGAGGGAACAGGGCACAACCCCCGCTCTCAGCCTGGGGACACGGACTCTCCTGGAGGTACCCGGTGTGGGTGCCCCGGCCTCTGTTTGCTCTGGACTCCGGTCCTTTCTCCCCTCGCCTTGAGCCTCCGCCTTCCTTCTCACAGCCCCGGCCTCCACCTGCGACTAACCCCAACACAGAGCTTTGGCGGCTGGCAGAGAGCCCGCTCCGCTGGGGAGTGCAGGAGGAGGGGCGGGAGGAGGGGGAGGGAGATGGGGAGGAGAGAGCGCGGGTGGGTGGCAGGCCCGGCAGGGATCAAGGCTGGGAGGCCAGAGGCAGAGCCGGGAGGCTTGACTGGAGGTTTGACCTTCGGGAGCCGCGCTGGGCAGAGCGGTGGGATGGATCCCGCGGGGCTGCCGTTCCCGGCGGATTACAAACGCCCGCCAGGCAGGGTTCAGACGCGCTGCAGTCAGTCCTGTGGCCGCTGCTTTCTCTTTAAAGTGTGACATGTGGCGCGCATACAGAAAAGCACAGCACACCTTCAAGCCAAGGCTGTGTGCCCACAGGGGCAAGGAGGGGCACACGCGTGCCTCAGAGCCCCGTGCCCCCAGGCCCCACCCGCCCCTTCGCTGCGTGTCCCTGCGCGACGGTCCTGCCCGCCTGGGCACGGATGCTCAGGGTGGTACCCCTCTGTGGCGGCTTCTCTCATTCGGGGCTGAGACTCTGAAGATCTATCAGTGGCTGGTGTGGCTGATGCTGGTTCATTCTCTTTGCCAAACAGCAGGGTTGTGGACCACGGCCCACGGCGAAGCCCGGCCCAGGTCTGGCCCCCAAGTTATGAATGGCTCTTAGATTTTTAAAAAATATTTTGTTATTGATTTCAGAGAGGAAGGGAGAGGAAGGGAGAGGAAGAGAGAGAGAGAAACATTAATGATCAGAGAATCATGGATCGGCTGCCTCCTGCACGCCCCACACTGGGGAGCTGAGCCGACAACCCGGGCCTGTGCCCTGACCGGGAATCGATCAGTGACCTCCTGGTTCATAGGTCGATGCTCAACCACTGAGCCGCGCCCGCTGGGCGGTTCTTAGATTTATTTTTAATGGTTGAAGCGGGAGGGGTGTGCTGGAAATCAAGAGAAGAATATTTCACAATAAGTGAAAATTACACTGTAGGCGTATTTCCGTGTCCGTAAATAAAGTTTACGGACAGAGCCGCATTGTTTATGGTTCACCCAGGGCTGTGGGCGCCGGCGGGGAGGCCTCTGGACGGCTGTGCGCGTCTGTGTGGTTAAGGTCCACGTCTCAGGTGCTCCCCGGGGGCTGGGATCCGAGCTCATGGGTGTGCGGTGCCTCCAGGGGCTGCTCTCTCGGGGCTGCCCACCTCCTGGCGGACGGGGAGCTCCCAGAGGGCAGGGTGGTAACAGGACCATCTCAGCGCCTCAGCCACAGCCCCCCCACCCCCCCCCCCCCCCCGGTTCCAAGCGGGTGATGGATGCCACCAGGGAGGCGCCTGGGCTGGAGGTGCTGGTGTGAGCCTCCTGGCCCCTGAGCCTTAGGCTCCGCCGGGCGCAGGTCTGGTGACAGGGAGAAGACGCAGGAGGGCTGGGCAAATGGACCTGGAACGAGGTCTGCCTCTCGCCCGCTCCCTCGGACCCTCCTCCTGCTCCCTGCTCTGCGGGTCTGGGAGTGTGGGTGGCAGGCCTGGGACGGGAGGGGCAGCTGGAATAAGCTGCGAGAGGGAGGGGGAAGGGGAATGTGAGACTGGCAGGCCACGCGGATGGTGAGCACAGTCTGCCCAGCCTGGGTCTGGGTACGAGCCTGGGTCTGGGTCCAGGGAGACTGTGGCGAAGTCACCTGACCTCCTGGTGCCCAGTCCCTCCCACAGGCCTCTGGCCAGCAGCCCGGGGAGGCACTCAGGAGCCTCCGCCACTCCTCAGGGCGGGGGGAGGGGCAGGGGGTGCCCAGGGCTGGGGAGAAGGCAGTGTGGGGGCCTGGCCCCCCCCCCGGGATGGGTGGGCTGTGGCGAGGAAGGGTGGGGCCAGAGCTGGAGCCCCTCCGAGCCCTGGGCCAGGCCCCTGCAGATGGGCCAGGGAGAGGGGACCCTGCGGGAGCAAGCACTGCCCGAGGCCCAGGGTGGCGTGTCCCCGCACAGCGCTCGGCCTAGGGTCAAGGGCACGAGTCTGCAGCCCGTGGCAGCATGTAAGGCCTGCAAACCCTGTGACTCAGCGCCTCCCCTCCCGGACCCACTTCTTTTATAATTAATTTCAGAGAGGAAGGGAGAGGGAGAGAGAGAGATACATCAATGATGAGAAAGAATCATTGATGGGCTGCCTCCTGCACACTCCCCACTGGGGATGGAGCCTGCAACCCAGGCACATGCCCTTGACCGGAATCAAACCTGGGACCTTTCAGTCCGCAGGCCGACGCTCTATCCACTGAGCCACACTGACTAGGCCCGCCCCCACTCTGGACAACCGCCTGCCCGGTCTCCGCTCCTGTGCTCACGGGCCTGGAAGGTGTCCTTTCACCTGCCTGTCCGTCGGCCAAGGTCACATCTGCTGTTCCTCTGCCCACCCTCCCACGGACCAGCCCTGCCCCCAGGTGTGCACCTGTGACCTCCTGAGCTCTCCTGGGGCGGGTGAGGGTGCGGACGCAGCCAAGGGACAGGTACCAGCCCTAAGCGGTGGGCCGTGTTAGAAGCCGGAGGAAGGGCACAGAGCGGTGTGGGCTGGGGGAGCCTTGGAGGGAGTGTCTGCAGGGTCAGGGTCAAGGCCAGAAGCGGCAGGAGCCGCAGCTTAGCAACCTGGGTCTGTGCTGACATCCTGCTCGGGGGAGGGCAGGAGACTGGGCCGAGGCAGGGGCAGAGGCGGGGGGGGCGGGGGGGACAGAGGCAGGGACAGAGGCGGGGGGGTGGGGGGGGACAGAGGCAGGGGCAGGAAGGGAGGGTGGACAGAGGCAGGGACAGTGCTGAGGGTGGGTGGGGGGGAGAACAGAGGCGGGGGGTGGGGGCAGGGGGGACAGAGGCAGGGACAGAGGCGGGGGGACAGGGGGGGACAGAGGCAGGGGCAGGAAGGGAGGGTGGACAGAGGCAGGGACAGTGCTGAGAGTGGGTGGGGGGAGAACAGAGGCGGGGGGTGGGGGCAGGGGGGACAGAGGCAGGGGCAGGAGGGGAGGGTGGACAGAGGCGGGGGGTGGGGGCAGGGGGGACAGAGGCAGGGAGGAGGGACAGGGACAGAGGCAGGGACAGGGGCAGGGGTGGGGGCGGGGGGGGACAGAGGCAGGGGCAGGGCAGGGGACAGGGACAGGGACAGAGGCAGGGACAGAGGCGGGGGGCGGGGGCAGGGGGGACAGAGGTAGGGACAGGGCAGGGGGGAGGGACAGGGACAGAGGCAGGGCAGGGGCAGGGACCAGGGACGGGCTGGCTGGTGGAGGAAGGTGCGGTGGTTTTGGCGCGGAGGGGACGGACCTGGGGGAGGTAGAGATTTAGGGGAGTCGGGGTAACTGACCTGGTGGAGGGTCCCCAGAGGAGCTGTGCACTGACAGGCAGGGCGTGTGTTTTAGGGGGGCTGGAGGGGCGGGGCTGAGCCCCAGAGGGGCGCAGAGGCCGCCTCCAGGTTCCCTCCCGGCACAGTGCCCGGGAAGGCGACCGAGTTGCTCCCCAGCTCAGAACCCTCAGAGGCGCTCAGGTTTCACGACGGGGCTGGCCCTCGGCCCCCCACCCCTTCTCTCAGCTCTGCCAGGCTTTGAGTCTTCCCTCCCAGTGCTCTGTTGCCAGACTTCTAGAAGCTTCACTCGAGGGCTTTCTTGTGCTTACACCCCCCTCCCTGCCCCCGCAGCTGCCTCCCACTCTCCCTTCAAAGAGCACGTGGTGCGGGGATGGGAGGAGGGTCACGTGTTCCCCCGGCGAGCGGGCGCGGCTGCAGCTTCTGATCCTGCTCTGCGGGTCCGCAGTGAGCACGCTCCCCTGTAGTGGTGGTGGTGGGGGGGTGCGGGCTGAAGACTTACATTTAAAAACCAAGTCAGGGCCCAGGCCAAGGGCCGCCCCAGCTGGCTGCCTGGGGCCCCTCCTCTGGTCTCTGCAGCCCTGACTGCCTTCCTCCCGCCCGTCCCAGCTGGCCCCGGCCTCCCTGGTGCGACTGTAGGGGGGCATCCGCCAGGGACACCCCGTGGGGTTCATTCCCCTCTTTCCATTCCCCCCCCACCCCTTCAGCGGCAAGGAGCCGAGCTCCACCCACCCCTTGGCCCTAAAATCACCCCACGCCCTCCTGACACCCCTCCTGAGGGTGGGCGGCGGGGGGAGGGGTGCGCCCCAGGGGACGCCCCGCCCTGGGCTCGTGTCCCGCGGCCAGCGGGCACCAGGTTCCAGGGTCTGGAGGGTGAGAACTGCGGGCCACGGGGATGTCCGGGCAGCCCGCTCCGTGCGCCCCGAAGGCAGAGGCGGCGGGAGAGGTGACAGCGGGCAGATGGCAGGTTCCATGGGCTCCGGGCTCACCGCCCGCCATCCGCACGCTCTGTGCGCAGGCTGCTGCCAGCGCTGCCCGTGCTCCCGCATCAGCCCCTGGTCCTGTCTGATGTGTGTCTGCGGGGGCCGGCCGTGCGCCGTCCTGTGTGATGGTGTCCCAGGGACTGGCCGTGGCCCGCGGCGCCCTGGCGTCCAGGCTCCGGCAGACGGCGGCGCTGAGATACCCCCACAGCCCCATCTGCGCCTTCCCAGCAGCCCTGCGGGGCCTTTGGAAGGAGGCCGGCTCCGAAGGTGCCAGCCCTGAACCGGGGGCAGAACTTGGTGCCCGAGACACAGGCCTGGGACCGCTCTCCTCCGGGGCTGGGGAAGCCAAGTGCTTCCTTTACCATCAGCCTGAGTCGGACCAGACCCTCTGCCCAGCACGTCGGGGCTCTCCCCTCGGCTGGCCAGGCTGGTGCTCAGCGCACAGAGGGGTCTGAGGCCCGGGCAGAGGGGGCTGGGCCAAGGCCGGGCCCAGGAGGAGGGTGGGGAGCAGCCAGGAGGCCAGGACGGCAGGGGGTGGGGCGGGAGGGGAGGGACGGACGGTGCCAGGTTCTGGGGTGAGGGGTGTCCTCTCGGTGGTGAGGGAGGTGCTGGCGGCCCCCTCGGACCCCGGCTGCCGGGACGGGCGTGTAGAGGCTCCCAGGCCGCTGGCGTCTGCTCTGGGGCCGCAGGCTCCGCTGGAGGGGGCAGCAGGCACCCCTCACGCTGCCGGTTTGCTCTCATTGTCCCGGACTCCTGAGAGCCGCCGTGTCTGCCGGTTCGATGGCCCAAGTCCAGAAAAATGGCCTCGGGTTCCGCTCCCTTTGAACGGCCGGTGCTGTCACTGGAGTCTTCTCCTCGGCTCGCTTTGAGACGTTACAATGGCGGCATGGAGGCGTGGGTAGCATGTGGGGTCCAGGACCCAAAGGGACCCAGCGTAACAGCCCGTTACTACCCCGTCTGGCTTGAGCGAAGCTTTTTCCTCCTCTGAGCCTCAGTTTCCCCATCTGCAAAAGGGGAGGTCCCACCGGCCCGTGGCCGAACACGGTGCCCGAGTGCTGTGCGGAGCGGGCTGTGCCCCAGGAGTGCTCTGGGGGGAGGGGTGCGCGTCCTGCAGACGCTCAGGGACAGCAGGGAGCGGGAGGACACTCTGAGTGTGGGACAGCATGGCACGGTCTCGGGGGCCTGGCAGCCCGGGTCTGCGGGCAGTGATCTGAGGCCGGGGCCTGCAGACACTGCTGGACCCTCCAGGCCAGCACTTGAATGTTTCTTTAAACGGTGGCCTGCAGCCTGGCTGGTTTGGCTCAGTGGATAGAGCGCCGGCCTGCGGACTGAAAGGTCCCGGGTTCGATTCCGATCAAGGGCATGTACCTTGGTTGCGGGCACATCCCCAGTGGGGGGTGTGCAGGCAGCTGATCGATGCCTGACCGCTGGGCCAGCTTGGCTGGGACCCAGTCCACGGAGGCCGCCTCCCCCATCACGTGTGGAGGCAGCCGTTCCATGGGATCTGAGTCCTCTCTGCATTTTCACGACCCTGGCCCTCTGAACTTAAAGTGACGAACCCAGCCCCCGCCCCCGATGGCGTGAGCGCACCGGCAGATCCCCCTCTCCGGAGGGACCTCGCCTGTGGGGAGCGCTGTCAGACCACGGTGATGGCTTCCTGCCTGGACAGACAGGACGGGGTGGTGCCTCCCGGGCGCACAGGAGGGCAGGAGCCGGGAGGTGGCCAGCCTCCAAGCAGCCCGCGTGGCCACCTGCCCATGGTTCGTTCGGGTCCAGTTCTAACCTCCTCGCCCCCCACCCTCCCCCGCCTCGGAAACGCAAGCCGGGTCTGCGCTGGCGCCTTGTGGGGCCGTGCGAGAACCAAACGGGAGGATGCGGGTGAAAGCGGCAGGGATTCCCCCCCCCACCCCCCCCCGGGACTGAGCAGGGACTGGTAGGGGGGCAGGTGGATGTCCCAGATGAGGGGGAGGGGAGGCCTGCTGGACGGGGCGAGTGATATTCATCTCACCCCTCTTGCCTCTTGTCCTTCAGGGCCCCACAGCCTTTGCCTCTGCACCCACCCTGCCCCTGCCCCTGCCCCTGCCCCTGCCCCTGCCCCTGCCCCTGCCCCTGCCCCTGCCCCTGCCCTTGCCCCTGCCTGTCTCACACAAACCCCACCCTGAGCCAACGCTCCCCGTTTGACTGTAATAGCTCAACTACGACGGGGCCACCCTGCAGCAGAGCCAGGGGTACAGTCGCGGTGCCATCCCGCCGGCTCCGCGGCCCGAGGGGGGCGGGGCTGCTCCGTGGGTTCCCCACGCGTGAGCATCGTCCTGTGAATGACGGCGACAAAGCCACCCACGGCGACACCCAGGCCTGCCAGTCGGTTCCCTGGAGCTGCCAGTGACTTGGGGGAGGGGTGTCTCCCGTTGCTC
>OY882860.1:187360117-187380117 GCA_963693515.1 Pipistrellus nathusii | reverse complement strand
GCTGGCCCCCCTCCCCCAGGCCTGGCCCCCTCCCCCAGGCCTGGCCCCCTCCCTCAGGCCTGGTCCCCCTCCCCCAAGCCTGGCCCCCCTCCCCCAAGCCTGGCATCCCTCCCTCAGGCCTGGCCCCCTCCCTCAGGCCTGACCCCCTCCCTCAGGCCTGGCCCCCTCCCTCAGGCCTGGCCCCCTCGCTCAGGCCCGGCATGGTTCTGCACCCTCTGTGACCCTTGGTCATGCACCCGTGTGTGACCCTTGGTCATGCACCCTCTGTGACCTCGCTGAGCCTTCAGTTCCTCCTCCGTAGACGGGGACAGGAAGTACCACTGGCGGGCTTCCTCTGAAGGTGAACGGAGATTCCGGGCGTGGCCTGGCCCCGGCAGGCATGCCCCTGTGCAGCGCCAGGTCCCCTCCTGGGCCCGCCCCCGTCCCCCCTTCTGGAACGAGGGTCTCAGGGCAGGAGCTGGTGAGGAACGAAGACAGTTCCTTCATCCAACCAGATGCTTCGCCATCTCCTTCCTGTTTTTATTGCGCAAACATCAGCGACAAGGGTCGCAAAAAGCGGAAAAGGTCGGGCACGTCCCAAGCCCTTAACACCAACAGCTTTCTTTTTCTTTTTAAAAAATATTTTTTTTATTGATTTCAGAGAAGAAGGGAGAGGGAGAGAGAGAGAGAAACATCAATGATGAGAGAGAGTCATTGATCAGCTGCCACTTGCATGAGGGATAGAGCCTACAATCCTGGCCTGTGCCTGACCAGGAATCAACCATGACCTCCTGGTTCATGGGTCAGTGCTCAACCACTGAGCCACCCCGGCCAGGTGACATCAATGGCTTTCAGTTCTTCACACGCTTCCGCCCCCTCCCCGCCAGCACTACACACAGACATCGTTTCAGATCCTCGTGAGTAAGAGACACGGCTGGGATGCTTTTCCACGTCCCGTGGCTCCTCCATCACGAATCTCTCCACCCTGATGGAGGCAGAGGCTCGCCCACAGGCCCCGCTGGGTGTGCCCGCCCGCCCGGCCCGCCCACCGGGCGGCGCAGCCAGGCTGCCTGGCGGCCGGGAAGGCGACAGACGTTCCTGCTCAGTTTCTGTCTCAGCTCCACAGCGGCATGTGCTCATTGCAGAGCGTGAGGAGTGAGTGCGGCCGGGCGGCTGGGGCCTCCAGCCGTGGGTCCACCCGCCCGGCTGAGATCTTAGCTCCCTGCCTGGGGGAGCCGAGCCCTGCGGTCCCGCCGCGCCGGGGCGTGTTCCGGGGCGCCTCAGCGCTAGGGTTCTGCTGAGTTCGCTGTCACTGCTCCTGGCCCCGCCAGCCTGACTCACACAGGAAACATGGGTCCGCCATGGCCCCCACGCAGGGGGCACTGGGACATGCCTGCTCACTCGGGGGGGCAGCCGGGGGCGAGGCAGAGGGTCTGTCCCCAGGGGCAGCGATGACAGCTCCAAATAGGACAGATCAAGGCCAGCGCCCCAGGGTCTTCAGCGCCCCCCCCCCCCCCCCCGGGTTTCCGCCAGCTCCCCACTCGGCCCCACACTTCACAGACACTCTCTCCCTCCAGCAGCTCACGACGGGTTTTCCCACGAGGCCTTCTGGAGTCAGCTGTTAAATAAAACATCTCTCTCTCTCTCTCTCTCTCTCTCTCTCTCTCTCCCTCTCTCTCTCTCTCTCTCTTCCCCCCCCTCTACACACACACACACACATACACACACACACACACACACACACACACACACGCACGCACCCACGATCTCTCTCATATATATCAAGGGAGGAAAATAGCCATCGTCCTAATTCTGTCTTCTTTCAGGATAAATACTAGTAAGATTGACTCCTGTACCTTCTAGTCCATTGGAAAAACAAAACATACAGAGACCCATACGTACATTCACACATACTTTTTTTTTTAATTGGAGTAATACAGCTTTTCCCCCCCATGTTACACCATCTCGTGAACATCTTCCCACGTGAATAATATTCTTCTCCAAGGTCATTTTCGGTGAAAGAGACCCCCCTTTGCAGGGAACGCCGTTCTCGCCTGTGTTGAGGTCCCGGAGGCTCGGGCAGCCCCGCTGGAGCGTGGGGCGGCGGGGCGGGAGCTGGTGCAGTGGCGTGGAGAGGTTGGAAGGTGTAGAGGGAGGCCACGGCTTGCTGGCCAGTCCGTACCGGCTGGGACTGGACCTGGGCAGATACGAATGACATTAATCACAGGGATGATCATGTCAGGAGCCATTTGTTGAGTACCTACTGTGTGCCAGGCACCGAGTCAGAACTCCCACCCGTTAGCTCAGTAATTCTCACAGTGGGGGTTTTAGGATACAGGTGTTATCCTCATTTTCATTTTATTTTCTAATTGTCTACTGCTGGCATGTAGACACAGGATTGGTTTTTGTGTATTGACTTTGTGCAGAGGGTGACCTTGCTGAATCCACTCCTGAATTCTAATGGTTTCTGTGTGGATTCCATGGATTATCTATGAGCCCAGCCATGCCATCTACGAAAGTTCAAGTTCCATTTCTTCCTTTCTGACCTCATCCCTTTGCGTTGTTTTTCTTGTTATGGGGGTGCTAAGACCCCTGGCATGACGGTGAACAGGAGTGTTGACCTCAGGCATCCTTGTCTTGTTCCCTAACTCTGGGGAAGGAGTTTTGTATATTCCTCCCTGTGGATAGATTATTGATTTTCAACCTTTATTCTTTTCTAATATATGTACTTAACACTATGACTCCCCTGTATGTGTGGCTTTAGCTGTATCCCACAAGTTTTTTAAATTTAATATTTTATTTATTTATTTTGAGAGAGAGATTTGTTGTTCTACTTACTTATACATTCATTGGTTGTTTCTTGTCTATGCCCTGCCTGGGGATTAGTCCTGCACCCTTGGTGTATCAGGAGGATGCTCTCACCAAGGCCTATATCCCGCAGTTCTGATATATTTTTATTATCTTTCCGTTTAAACTGTCCATGGGGACTTCCTCCTTGCCCCATGGGCGATTTCAATGTGGTTTGCTTAATTTTCAAATGTTTAATTATTTTCTAGTTATTATTCTGTGTGTCCTTTACATTTCTCCCCAATTCCGCTGTGATCAGAGAGCGGATTCTGTGTGGTTTCAATCCTCTGAGGTCTTCTGAGACTTGCTTCACGGGTCAGCCCGTGTGCCGTGCGAACTTGAAAAGAACTTGCCTTGTACCTGGCTACGCATTTTATTACATTAGGTTGATGTTGTTAAAATAGTACATATATTTTTCCTTAGTCTAATGGGTGTTAAGAGAAGTGAGTTAAAATCTGCCCATATGATTGTAGATGTGTGTACTTCTCCTTTTAATTGTGTCCATTTTTGCTGTTTATTCATGTGGGGAGATGCTCATGATGTACTAAGACGGAAAGAAAGCTCTAGAACCAACTTCCCTATTAAGCAGCACGGGCGTGGAGTGGGCCAGACAGACGGGCTCAAAGCCCACTCGCTTTGCTCTGAGCTCCGCTCCTTACCCAGCTGACTCCCCGCGCCATGCTCTGTGAGGCAGGGCTACTGATATGAATCACGTGGGCAGCTGTGCCTCCTTCCATCGTAAACTCCTCACCTGGAGCCCACACCCCTCTCCGGCACCCCGCTTCCTCTGAGACGCCTGGAGCTGTCAGACTCCCCACAATCAGTGTCTCCTCTCCTTCCCCCCCCTCTTCCCCAAAACCTTCCTTCTCAAGGTCACCACTGACCTCCGTGTAGTGAAATCCAGTGGCCAGTTCCTGGTCCTCACCTTCCCTGTCCACCCAGGAGCACCCACCACTGAGTTCTCCCTCCTCCCCGACACACTTCCTTCACTTGCTTCTGGAACATTCCACTCTCTCCTAATTGCCCCTCCCCATACCCCCCTCATTGCCACATCTCCTCAGCCTCCTTCACTAGCCCTCCCAGCTCCTCCCAGCTCCTCCCACTGGGACCCTGACCTGTAAGGGGTGCCGTCCTGGCCTTCACTCCCCTCCCTGGGTGATCACATTCCGCCTCTCAGTTCTGAGACCTTCCACACGGTGCTTGCTTTCCCGCTCACGTCTGATCCGTCAGCACATCTGTCTGAGCACATCTGGAACCCGGCCCAGCCGCCCTCCGGCTGCCTGCTCGCGCGGGAGCCTTACCCTGGGTTTCCACCCCCGCCCGTCAGGGTCCCTGCTGCCGCACCCACTGCAGCGGAGGGCTGGGCCCTTAGACAGACGGCGCCTGCTCTGCTCAGGCCCAGGGGAGTGGGGGTCCTCGGAGAAGCACGAAGCCCTGGGGTGAGCCAGGCCACGGGAAGCCCGAGGGGCAGGGGCCTGTGTCTCCCAGGCCGGGGCTGCAGGCGGCCCTACTGTGAGCACCGGCCAGAGCGGCCCCTGGGCTGTGGCTCCGCGTGGCGACGGGTGGGACCAGCACCTGGGAGCTGGAGGCGGGGAAGCGTCCTCAGGGGCCACCTCTCCAAGGGGCTTGTCTCTCAGTCAGTGGCACAGCCCTGCGTGGCCCCGAGAGTTTCGTTCCCACCCCTCCTGCCTCCTCCTCCCTCCCTCCTGCCTCTTCCTCCCTCCCTCCCTCCCTCCCTCCTGCCCTTCTTCTCTCCCTCCCGTCACACTGGCCTTCTTGCGGTTCCCACACACCAGGCACCCCCCCCCCCCACGGGCCTCGGTGTTGGCGGTGCCTCTGCTCCACGTGGCCACTCCCTCACCCCCAGCCCCTGCTCAGACGCCCCTTTGCCAGGAGGCCTTTCCTGGCTCCTTTTAAAGTGCTGCCGGCACTTCCCAGCGGTGATGCAGGTCACACTGGTGAAGGAAGCAGCAGGCCAGGACCTGTCAGCGCTTCCCTGCCAGCTGCTGCCGGCCTGCAGCCCCCCTGCCCTCCGCCCCAGCGGCTCCTGCCAGCACAGCGGCCTGCCACGGTGGGCAGAGGCCCGCGGGGCCCTGGGCAGGGAGCTCTCGCTGGCTGGGAAAGCCTCTGGCCGCAGGAGCACGAGGAGCGGAGGCCCGCGTCCCCATCCTGCTCCACACTGAGGGGCTGTGACCTGCGACAGCCTTGGGCTTCCGCGCCCCATGTGAGCTGGACACGCGGGAGCGGGGAGCCACTGAGGACCCCAGATCCCCCACTGCCTGGCTGTCAGCAAGGAGCCCTCTCCCCCTTCTCTCTGTGGCCATCGTGGCCAGTGTGGCCAGCGTGGAGGGGCAGTGCATCCTGGAGGTCCAGGCCTGGGTGGACAGAGGGGGAGACTCAGGGCCACGAGGCACAGCCACCATTCCCTCACAGGGAAGCGCAGGCCTTGGCTTCTCCTGGGGCAGCCCTGGCAGTACCAGTCATAGCTCCCCCTGGGCACAGGGCAGCGCCCACACTGGCCAGCACAGCTCCCCCTGGGCACAGGGCAGCGCCCACACTGGCCAGCACAGCTCCCCCTGGGCACAGGGCAGCCCTGGCAGTACCAGTCATAGCTCCCCCTGGGCACAGGGCAGCGCCCACACTGCCGTCAGGTGGAGGGTGTCCGGCCTCCAGCTGTCCCCAGGCACTGCTGCCTGAAGTCGGGACTGGAGTCTGAGCTGGCCCCGCTCCTAAGACCCGCCTCTCTCTGGCTCTGAGGCCCTGGAACTGGTCCCCAGGTCCACCTTGCCATCGCTGAGTGACGCCATGACATGAAGTTCTCCAGAGCCCGGTGGTTTATTACGCGGCTTTCATGCCCCAGCGCCTCTCGGTGCCTCCTCCTCGCCTCTGCGTCTCCCCCTCTCTCGCCTCAGAGCACCACCTGTCTCTCAGCTGCCTCAGCAACCCCTGCTTGCCTGTTGCCAGGGAAACCACCTCCTTGGCAACCAGCCGGCATCCCTGTGACATGTGCACGTGGGAAGGAAAGGTTCCTGCCTCTTGCCGAGGCTGTGGGTGGCTCTGCCCGGGCCCAGGCAGGGTCCAGGCTGTGACCGCAGAGCAGGGAGGGAGGTGTCAGGCCTCCTTTGAGGCTCATTCAACTGATGACGATTCAATAGTTATTAAGCACCTACTGTTTTCCAGACTCTGTGCGGGGCCCATCATACACAACATCTCATTTAGTCATGCATTGAGCCTGCAAGATAGATGCGATTATGCCCATTCTACAGATGAGAAAACAGAGGCACAGAGAGGCTCAGGGGTTGCCGCTGGCTGGCAGGTGTCAGAGCTGAGAGTTGAACGGGTCTTGTTTGATTTCAAAGCCCTGGTTCCCTCAGCCCATCCTGAGGGCCCCGCGCAGGCTGCTCCTAGCCGGGCCAGAGTGAGTGGAGTCCCAAACACATGTGGCATCGGTTGGTGCTGTCTCCGAGTGTGCCCCGCACGGCCATCGGTTCCGAGACCCAGAGCCTAACCGGGTTCAGCTGGATGAGAGAGGAGTGGGGCCCCAAAGGGTGCCAGGTCGTCTGTGCGTGCGGCTGGGGTGGCGTTACGGAGGTCTGGGTGCTGTGGGGGTGGGGTGGGGGTGGGGGCCAGGGGAGTAAGGGCGGCTGGCAGGAGGGCATCATGCCGCTGTGGCCACGGGTGTCTGCAGTCCGCTGGCTGGAGCCTGGAGGTGGTGTGAGGGAGGTGGCAGGGGGAGGGGCAGAGGGGGGTCCCCTGTGCAAGCAGGGAAGGGGTGCAGAGAGGGACTGCAGGTGCACAGGGTGGCGGTGTGACCAGGCATGGCATGGAGGGCGAGGCAGGCATTCGCTTGCAGACTAGGGCCCAAAGGGTCTGCCCGTCCTCTGAGCTCTCGCAGCTGCCGGGCCAGGCCCTGCCCCGCAGTCCCAGTCTCTCTGACCCTCACGCGTCCTGCAGGCCCTGCAGCGCCAGGACACGGGGATCTACGCCTGCATGCAGAGCGAGGCCGGCAGCCCGCCCGCCAGGAGGTCCTTCCTCTCCCAGGTAAGCAGGGGCAGCCAGCCGGCTCCGACTCCGTCTGCCCCTCCCCGCCCCCCCCGAGTGACGTGGGGGGAAGGGGACCACGGTGAGCCCTCCCCCAGGCAGCTGGCCTGGCGTCAAGAGCATGGGAGGTTGGAATCCTACCCCCCCCCCCCCGACCAGCGGGCAGCTCTGCCCGAGGCTGCCCTCTGTGCCCGAGGCTGCCCTCTGTGCCCGCGGCTCCTGCCTGTGTGCAGAGGAGCCGGACAGCACTCACCCACAGATGTGCGGGGGCCGGGTGCTGCAGTGGGGCCCAGCCAGCGCCATGTGCGCCATGGTGGCTCCACTGGGCACGGGGGCGTGCCTGCGCTGGCCAGTCAGGCGTATGGTGTAGTCCTCTTGCTGCCCCCAGGCGGAGGCTGGCTGAAGTGAGGGGCCGGAGTCTGAGCTGGTGCCCGCCTGGCCTGGCCTGGCCTGGCTGGCCTGGGCAGGGCCCCCTAATTGGCATGCTGGGGCCAAGGCGTTTCACTTAGTCCCGATTCTCTTCCACACCTCAGTGTGCTCATCTGCAAAGTGGGTGAGTGACGCTCGCTACAAAACCGAGCGCCTCTCAATTCAAAGGAGTTCCCAGTGAAGTAACGGCCACCACAGAGACTTGGACCCCCTGCAGCAGGAGGGGCTGTTGGGCGGGGACAGGAGCCACGGGCGGGGGGTAGGCCGTGGGCGCCTCGGAAGAGCCATCAGGGAGTGAGAGGGGCTGGTGCTCGGTCTCCCTGGCCCAGGGGCCCAGGCTGGTGCTGTTCAGTGAATCTCAAAGCTCTTCCTATCCAAGCCTGACCCCCAAAGATGCCTGGGCCATGCCAGGCGGTGCCCACCCTGGGCCAGGCCTTGGGGTGCTGCCCAGGACACTGAGACAGGCCCCTGCCCTCCAGGAGCCTCGGGGCTGAAAGAATAGGGTCCCTGGCCCAACAGACACACAGAGACATGATGGCCTGTCTGAAAGGGGGGCTCAGGGGGGACAGACCGGGCTGGGAGGGGTCTTGGGGATGCTGAGCAAGCCCTGCAGGGTGAGTAGGAGGTTTGGGGGACAGGTGGTGTCCAAGGATCAGCCCAGACAGAGGGAAGAGCGTGCGGGGAGGCCCTGAGCCAGCGAGAGTGGGGTGGGGGAGGGACGGGAGGGCAGAGCAGGGTGGGAGTGAGGGGGAGGGGCTGGCGAGGAAAGCAGGGTGGGAGTGAGGGGGAGGGGCTGGCGAAGAGGGCCTGGGACAGGGCAGGCGTTTCTGTCACAGCCACGCAGGGGCCACAGTTTGCTCCTCTGACGGAACCAGGTTGGTGTGAGTCTGTTTCTTCCCCTCCCGTTACTTTTCATTTCCTCCCCAGGAGAATGCGCATCGATGTCAGAGTGAGAGCGAGTTTAACCTGGTCTATGAGAACCTCTAGGGACAGCTCCGGGCGGATCAGCGGCTCTGGGGCCGCCCCTCCCTCCAGAGGACTCGATCGGGACCAAGAGTGAGGCCTCAGGGGCGCCGGGCACTCACCCCCACATTCCAGGCCTTCCTGCCTCGGCCTGCACCCACCTGGGGCACCCACCGCACATCCCACCCCAGGGCACCCACCGCGTGTTTCTCACCTCCAGGCCTTTGTCCACGTCGTGCCCTCTGCCCGGTGGCCCCTCCTCAGTGCCCAAGGGCTCCCGTGGGCCCCCCATTCCAGATCCTCCTCGGCCTCGGGGCTCTCTTGGCGCCAGGCGGTACCATGGCCCACAAGGCCCCCTGAGACTCAGCAGGGAGCCGGTGAGGGACCCGTGTCGGTGCTGGGCACAGGAGGGGAAATAAAGGAGCAACGGTGACTACCCCTCGCTGCCCCATCCACCTAGGCCAGAGGCACAAGGTGACCCCGGCTGGCCTTGAGGACAGAGCTGGAGGCTGAGCAGGTGCTCAGTGCCTGGGACGGGAGCAGGGAGGTCTGGGCTCCGGTGAGGAGTCCTGAGCAGGGGGGGCGGGAACGGGGGAGGAAAGGGGGAGGTGCTGGCGAAGCTGGAGCTGAACAACCTAAAGCTCTCTGCCCCCCAACAAGGACCCCAAGGCTATCTCTCTGCCCCCCAACAAGGACCCCAAGGCTGTCTCCCCTCCGCCTGGCCCTTTGCACCCCGCCTGGTGCCACCTGTTCCCCACCCCCTGCTCCTCAAGCCTTCTCCACCCTCCGGCCTGGTCCCCAAAGCCCCTTTGTCTGGCTGTCCTGACCCCACCCCCCTCCTCTGTCTTATCTGCATCATACCGGCCAGGGTCCCGGATGGAGGACAGCCCTCCCTCCCGCCTCCTCTCCAGCCTGGTCCAGCGCCATGGTTGGCTGCCTGGGGCCTCCCTGCTGGGGGAAGGGGTCCCTTCGCGTTGCAGAAGCTCAGGCCCCGTGTGCACATGGCCCCTCGTTATGAGTGGAAGCCCATTTCGCAGGAAGTCAGGAGCTAAGGGTCAGATCGCCCAGGCTGTTGGGCTGTCCCTCTGCTTCCCATCGTTTTCTCATTTGTAAAATGGATAAGCCAGTCCCCCCTCCCACCCCCGTCTGCCCCCTCACACACAAACCTTAATGTGTAGGGCGGGTGGGGGCCGGACCCTGGGGGCCGGATCCTGGGGTGGAGGTGGCCAGCCTTCCTGGGTCCTCACCTTCCAGTCATTGGCCCCGCAGCGACGCACAGCAACCAGGGCTCTGCCCGGGGAAGGCTGATGGAGAGGCCTCTGGGCCCCGAGGCTGCAGCTGCCCTGGGCAGGCCCGTCCGGCATGGGCCGAGGGGAGCCTGCTGCTCAGGGTGCAGTGAGCCTCCCCAGACCAGGAGGCCGCTCCCTGGGCCTGGTCCCTTGTCCTCAGCCCCGGGCCCAGGCCCTCTGGCTGGAAACCAGCCTTCAGCAGTGGCTCCGAGGGCAGAGGGGAGCCTGGCAGGGTTACCCCACACCGAGCTGCAGGCCCCAGCAGGCTGCCCTGCCCCACACTCTCCTCCACGTGGGTCCTGTCCCGCCTTGTGCTCCCCCCTTCCTCCGCTCCCCCCTCGCCTGGGACAGAACTCCACTCTCCCCGAGGCTTCGGGGCCCTCGGGGACCAGCCAGGCACCGCTGGGGAGCAGGCATTGCCAGCAGCTGAGCAGGACAGAGGCGGGGAGGGGGGTGTCAGGGTGAAGTGGGGCTTTGACACGGGCGAGGGTGTGTGTATGGGTGTCGGGGGAAGAGTTCTGGGACTCCAGGTGTGGAGCAAAGAAGACTGAGCACCCCCCTCCCCCCTCCCCCCCAGGCTGAGAGCCCATGGAGCTGGTGCAGGGCAGGGGTGAGGGGTGGCAGATGACCCAGTGGCTGCAGGTGGCAGAAAGGGGGGCGGGGGCAGAGAGCCTGGGTGTGACTGAAGCGGGGAGAGGAGAGAGGGACCACCTTGACACCTTGACGGTCATTTGGGGCAGGGTGGCTGGGAGCCCCCAGTTCCGCCTCAGCAGCCATGTCCACTTGAGCTGGGTCTCAGTGACAGTCAGGGCCTCTCAGCGATGCTCAGAGGGGGCAGATGGGGAGCCCTGCTCGCACAGGCTCAGCGGGGGGGAGGGGGAGGAACGGGTGGCCTTGAGTGCCTTCCCTTCCCCACAATCCTTCAGGAAAAGCCCCTGCAGGAGGCAGCGGGGAGGGTCCGGCCTCCTCGGGGCCGGGGCCCCAGGCTCTGTGTGTATGGGGCGGGGGGGGGGGGCTCTCAGGAGGGACTAGAGGAGGAGAATGGTGGAGAGAGGCCCCAGGAAGGGAGCCTGATGGGGAGCAGTGAGGCCCAGGCCAGGCAGCCTGGACCCTGAGGTGGTGGCAGCCACCCCGGGGCGGCCTGGGCCTGGAACTGCAGGAGAAGCCCCGGGCAGCCCTGAGGGCCAGGCCTCTGGCGCTGCTGCCCCTGCCCGCCCGCCCCTGCCCGCCCCTGGGCAGCCCTGCCCGCCCGCCCGCCCGGCCCCGGTGAGGGGGCTTGGGATGCTCTCCTGCGGGCCCGCCCCTGTGCTCCCGGCACTCCCCGCCTCTGCTCCTAGGTCACACCGCCACCCTCCTAGAGCCTCGGTCTGAAGCAGTTCTGGTACCTCTGACCCCGGGGGCCCTGCCCGGGGCTCGCAGCCCCCGATCCCCCCCCCCCCCCCCCCCGCTCCCCCTGCACCTGCCGGAGAGGCCTCCCTGGAAAGCAAACTGCAGGGCGGGCGTGGGAAGTGCGCGCGGCCCCTCCCAGGCAACATTTCCAGAGGATTCTGCAAAACAGAATTTCCATGGGAACACATGCGGGTGCCCAGGGAACCCCACCTTCTCATCGCGGGGCCTTGGCAAGGGGCGGGGTGCTCCGCCGGGCACAACCCTCACGGCCCCGAAACCAAGTTACAGGCAAACGTGCCCTTTTCTGCCTTCGCTCGGACAGGCCCGCTGTGCTCTGAGTGCCCTGGGTTCCGGACTGGATTTTACCTCCTTCAGTCAGTCTCTTGGCGGAGCGCTCAGCCGGGAGGGGCTGGGGGGCGTCTCCGTCCTCCGGGTGCCAGCAATGTCCCTTGTCCGCCCCTGGGGCCTCCGCAGTCCCCAGTCCAGACTCCGGGAGCTGGGGGCCTGGCAGGAGGCGCCCAGACACCTTCCTTCCCAGCCCCCTGACCTGCCACCCTAACCACAGCCTCCGGCCTTGACCGAGCCTGGGTCGGGCCCGCCCTCTGCACTGGGTGTTAGTCTGTATTTTTAAAAAATATATATTTTATTGATTTTTTACAGAGAAGAAAGGAGAGGGATAGAGAGTTAGAAACATCGATGAGAGAGAGACATCGATCAGCTGCCTCCTGCACACCTCCCACTGGGGATGTGCCCGCAACTACGGTCCATGCCCTTGACTGGGATCAAACCTGGGACCTTTAAGTCCACAGGCCAACGCTCTATCCACTGAGCCAAACCAGTCTCGGCATTAGTCTGTATTTTTTAAAATGTATTTGTATTGACTTCAGAGAGGAAGGGAGGGGGGAGAGAGATGGAAACGCCAGTGATGAGAGGGAATCACCCATCGGCTGCCTCCTGCACGCCCCCTGCTGGGGATCGAGTCCACAACCCGGGCCTGTGCCCTGACTGGGAACCGAACCGTGACCGCCTGGTTCATAGATCGACGCTCAACCCCTGGGCCCCGCTGCCAGGCAGTGTGCATTTTTAACGTATCTGCGCAGGTGAGGCGGGTGTCTATTGCGGTACAAACAAACCAAGGAAAGTGAAACTCCTCCGACGCTCCAGCCACCTCGATCCTCCATCCCAGCCCTTCCCGGAGCTGACCACTGAGCCACTGGGTGTGTGCCCCTCGGGGCAGGCGGCTGAGGTGGCGCTGGCACACGTAACTGCACACACACAAGCACGTGATCCAGGCCGCCCTGGCGTGGGGTTCTGGAGCGCTGACAGGGCACCTTCCGTAGTGGGCATTGGCCTTGCTTTGTTCACGCGCCCCCCTGGCGGCGGCCTGCGGGGACAGCTCGTCAGAGCCGCGGGCTCGGCTCGGCTCCAGGGAGGGACTCACAGGCCCAGGACCCTAATTCGATCTGCGGGAGCACCTCGGGCTCACCGGCAGGGGCAGCGGGAGCACCGCGGGCTCACCGGAGGGGCAGCGGGAGCACCGTGGACACACCGGAGGGGCAGCGGGAGCACCGCAGGCTCATGGGCAGGGGCAGCGGGAGCACCGCAGGCTCATGGGCAGGGGCTGCGGGAGCACCGCGGACACACCGGAGGGGCAGCGGGAGCACCGCGGGCTCACCGGAGGGGCTGTGGGAGCACCGCGGGCACACCGGAGGGGCAGCGGGAGCACCGCGGGCTCACCGGAGGGGCAGCGGGAGCACCGCGGGCTCACCGGAGGGGCAGCGGGAGCACCGCGGGCTCACCGGAGGGGTAGCGGGAGCACCGCGGGCTCACCGGAGGGGCAGCGGGAGCACCGCGGGCTCACCGGAGGGGCTGTGGGAGCACCGCGGGCTCACCGGAGGGGCAGCGGGAGCACCGCAGGCTCATGGGCAGGGGCAGCGGGAGCACTGCGGGCTCACCGGAGGGGCAGCGGGAGCACCGCGAGCTCACCGGAGGGGCAGCGGGAGCACCGCGGGCTCACCGGAGGGGCAGCGGGAGCACCGCGGGCTCACCGGAGGGGCAGCGGGAGCACCGCGGGCTCACCGGGAGGGGCAGCGGGAGCACCGCGGGCTCACCGGAGGGGCAGCGGGAGCACCGCGGGCTCACCGGAGGGGCAGTGGGAGCACCGCGGGCTCACCGGGAGGGGCAGCGGGAGCACCGCGGGCTCACCGGAGGGGCAGCGGGAGCACCGCGGGCTCACCGGAGGGGCAGCGGGAGCACCGCGGACACACCGGGAGGGGCAGCGGGAGCACCGCGGGCTCACCGGGAGGGGCAGCGGGAGCACCGCGGGCTCACCGGGAGGGGCAGCGGGAGCACCGCGGACACATGGGCAGCTGCCGGTGTGGACGGCTCTCCCAGGCGCTGCGGGCTCGGCGCCCAGCGGCCGGTCTGCTCCTGGGGCTGTCTCTCCGCAGCATCTCACTCTCCCCCGCAAACCCAGTGAAGTGGGGGCCGGGCTCCCCTTTTTCCAGAGCAGACGGTGCAGAGAGCGGACTAGCTAAAGGTCCTGTGGCCCAGAGGAGGCTCCGGCTGTGGACCGTCTCGCTGCCTCCGGGGGTCGGGGAGGGGGTCGGGGCGGGGAGGGGGCAGAGGAGCCTTAGTGTGCTTGGTGCACCCAGGGTGGGGGAAGCCCGTGGAGGGACGAGTCTCCTTCCGAGGTGGCCTGTCAGCTTGCCCCGCTCATCCCCGGAGTCTCAGAACTGGGAGCGGGCGTCCTCCCTCCCCCGCCCGCGGTGGACTATCTCCTGGGGCTGATGGCGGCCTGGTCTCAGGCGCCTAGACATTGGGATCCCCAGCCTCCCTGGCAGTTTCGGGCGCCGCTCGCCTGCAGGTGCGAGCGCCCCTTGGCAGCTGTAGAATCTGGGATAAGGCCCTGTAACTGGCATTGCTCCCGCCACAATCCGCTCGCTACCTGGAAACCTACTTGCAAAGGCCATATCTGGAGAGGGTTTAATTTTACCACCTTGTGGGCCCCCAGGGGCGAGGAGGAGCAGGGCTTACTCTGTCCCCCTGTGCCTACCCCACCCCCGATCCCCAGTGAGCGCCCAGGCCAGGGGCCATGCTGGCCGACCCGCTGCCTCGGCTCAGGACCCTCACCGTGGGGCCCAGCTGACCTAGTTTCCTCCCCAGCCCCCCTCCCTTCCTCCTTCAGCCCCCCATTTAGTCTCCCCCCACCCCTGCCCTGTGCTCTGGAGCCAGAGCCTCCTGGGGAGATGGGTCTGTGTGAACTGATTCAACGAAAGGAGGTCAGAGCGATGCCTGGGCTGCGTGGAGGGGAGGATGTTGTAGGGAAGGCTTCACGGAAGAGGTGGCAGCTGCTCGGACTCAGAGGGGGATCTGAATGGGTCTTGGGAACATGGATGGGCCTTGGGGTGCCTTGGACCGGAGGGAGCTTGTCAGAAATGAGGCTCCTTGGGGGGCACCTTGCTTGTCTCTGTCTGTGCCTGGCTCATCAGAGGGCTGTGAGCCACTTTTTAAGAGTGAGTGCACCTTTCCCTCGCTGGAGATCGAGGGCGGTTCTTGACAAAAGAGGGAGAAAGACTCTCCGCCCCCGCCCCCGCCCCTCATTTCCAGGAAGGGGTCGGCTGGAGAGGCACAGGGATGACGGTGAGGGGGCGGGTTCCGGGAGGCCGGCCCGCCGCCCGGGGGCAGGGTGGGCTCCATGCGGGGCTGCCGGCCCAGGAGACAGGCGGGCAGCGGCTCGGCTTCCCCTCCCGGCGCCGGGCGTCAGAGGCCCCGATCGATGCCACGTGCCTGCGGCGCGGGCGCAGGGGCCCTGAGCCCGTCAGGGCGGTGCTGCTGATTGATCCCAGAAGCCCCTGCCGCTGCGGGGGGGCCTCCGCGGCTCTGCCGCGGCCTCTGCTGTCCCCGCCTCGCCAGACGGCCTTCCCTCCGCCCCGCTGCTGCAGGCGAGGCCGGCAGCCCTGACCGTGTGGGGCCTCGGGCCGCCCAGCAACCAACAGAGCTAAGCCGGGGGCACCAGAGAAGTCCCCTGTGGGCCCCTCAGGTCCCAGTCTCAGCCGCCCCAGAGAGGCTGGTCAGCAGGGGAGGCTCAGGGCTGCTCAGGGCACAGCCCTGCACCTGCTTCCCACTGTGGGTCCCAGCTGATCTGGTTTCCTCCCCAGCCCCCATTTAGTCTCTCCCCACCCCTGGCCCTGTGCTCAGGAAGCCAGAGCCTCCTGGGGAGAGGGATTAAAAAGTTCCCTACTCTGCGCTTTCAGGGCCCAGCCTCAAATGCCCCCCTACTTCCTCCAGTGGCCCCACAGGCACTGCCTCCGGGAGGGGAGCCCTCGTGCTGTGTGTGAGGAGGATGGAGCGTCTGCCGGTGAGGACCAGTCTGTGCAGGGAGTGCCGGGGGGTGGGGGCTCAGGTCCAGACAGGAAGATGGCACCTGTAGGGGCACAGTGAGCCTGCCTCTGCCTCCGCCTCCTCTGCCCATGCAGTCCTGGCCCTGCTTCCTCCGATGAAGGGAGGGCTGGGCGGCCGAGAACTGAGCCCGGGTTGGGGGGCCCTCACCGCTCCTGCCATCTCAGTGCTGGAGGGCGCAGCTGTCCTCTTTCTGGGTTCGAGCCTGGGGCTGGAGATGGTGGGGAGCTTCCGGACGCTTCATCCCAGAGCCACCGCCTTCGGGAGCAGCAGCCCCTGCTAGCACGGATGGCGTTTCTTTACGAGGTGGTGAGAATGTTCTGGAATTAGATGGTGCTGATGATTGCACAACCTTGCGACTATGCGAAAAAGCTCTGAATTGTACACTTTAAAAGGGTGGATTTTATGATTTGTGAATTGTATTTCAATAAGAGGAAACAAAATCTGCCCCGTTTAAACACTTTCTGTCAGAGCATACACACATGTGCACACCTCCCTGGGACCCGATCCAGCTCCGCCCTCCACCCCTCCACCCCTTCACCCCTCCACTCCACCCCTCCACCCCTCCACCCCTTCACCCCTCCATTGCACCCCTCCACTCCTCCACCCCTTCACCCCTCCACTCCACCCCTCCACCCCTCCACCCCTTCACCCCTCCACTCCACCCTTCCACCCCTCCACCCCTTCACCCCTCCACTCCACCCCTCCACCCCTTCACCCCTCCACTCCACCCCTCCACTCCACCCTTCCACCCCTCCACCCCTTCATCCCTTCACCCCTTCACCCCTCCACTCCACCCCTCCACCCCTCCACCCCTTCACCCCTCCACTCCACCCTTCCACCCCTCCACCCCTTCACCCCTCCACTCCACTCCTCCACCCCTCCACCCCTTCACCCCTCCACTCCAACCCTCCACCCCTCCACTCCACTCCTCCACTCCTCCACCCCTCCACCCCTCCACCCCTTCACCCCTCCACTCCACCCCTCCACCCCTCCACCCCTTCACCCCTCCACTCCACCCCTCCACCCCTCCACCCCTTCACCCCTCCACTTCACCCCTCCACTCCTCCACTCTACTCCTCCACTCCTCCACCCCTTCACCCCTCCACTCCACCCTTCCACCCCTCCACCCCTCCATTGCACCCCTCCACCCCTCCACCCCTTCACCCCTCCACTCCACCCCTCCACCTCTCCACCCCTTCACCCCTCCACTCCACCCTCCACCCCTCCACCCCTTCACCCCTCCACTCCACCCCTCCACCCCTTCACCCCTTCACCCCTCCACTCCACCCCTCCACCCCTCCACTCCACTCCTCCACTCCTCCACCCCTTCACCCCTCCACTCCACCCTTCCACCCCTCCACCCCTTCACCCCTCCACTCCACCCCTCCACCCCTCCACCCCTTCACCCCTCCACTCCACCCCTCCACCCCTTCACCCCTTCACCCCTCCACTCCACCCCTCCACCCCTCCACTCCACTCCTCCACTCCTCCACCCCTTCACCCCTCCACTCCACCCTTCCACCCCTCCACCCCTTCACCCCTCCACCCCTCCATTGCACCCCTCCACCCCTCCACCTCTCCACCCCTTCACCCCTCCACTCCACCCCTCCACCTCTCCACCCCTTCACCCCTCCACTCCACCCTCCACCCCTCCACCCCTTCACCCCTCCACTCCACCCTTCCACCCCTCCACCCCTCCACTCCACCCCTTCACCCCTCCATTGCACCCCTCCACCCCTCCACCTCTCCACCCCTTCACTCCTCCACTCCACTCCACCCCTCCACCTCTCCACCCCTTCACCCCTCCACTCCACTCCACCCCTCCACCTCTCCACCCCTTCACCTCTCCACTCCACCCTTCCACCCCTCCACCCCTCCACTCCACCCCTCCCCCCATTCACCCCTCCACTCCACCCTCCACCCCTCCATCCCTCCACCCCTTCACCCCTCCACTCCACTCCTCCACCCCTCCATCCCTCCACCCCTTCACCCCTTCACTCCTCCACCCGAGCCGCCCTGCCCTGTCCCCTTTCCTGCCCTTCCTCTGCAGCCTCCCTCAACCTCCAGGCACATGAAGCTCCCTCTGCCTGATCATTAAATGCTTATTAAGTTCTTATCTGGAGCTAGATACTGTTCCTATCTATATAAAAAGCTAATATGCAATGTGTCCCCTCGAAAGTTCCACCAGATTGGGAGTTCGATCACTCACCCTGGCATGTGCTGACCACCAGGGGGCAGCACAGAACAAAGGAAGGCCTTGGCCAGCAGCCGGAAGGCCCCCATAGGGACCCTACCTGAGCTCAAATTTCATGCACCGGGGCTCTAGTTTCATAGATAAGGAAACTGAGGACCAGAGAGATGTAGCATCTTGCCCAAGGCCACACAGCTGGCAGATGGCGCAGCTGAGCTTCGAGCCCCAGAAGGAACTTCCGAGCGGGTGCCTGTGTGGAGGGCGGAATAATGCCCACGCCCAAGATGCCCACAGGCTGATCCCTGGAACCCGCAAAAGCCTTTGCAGTGTGACTGAGGGCCTTGAGGTGGGGAGATTGCCCTGGATGATAAGAGGGATTCAGCAGAAGCCGGTTTGGCTCAGTGGATAGAGCGTTGGCCTGCAGACTGAAAGATCCTGAGTTCAATTCTGGTCAAGGGCATGTACCTTGGTTGTGGACATATCTCCAGTGGGGGTGTGTGGAGGAGGCAGCTGATCGATGATTCTCTCTCATCGATGTTTCTAACTCTATCCCTCTCTCTTCCTCTCTGTGAAAAATCAATAAAATATATATTTTAAAAAACCCAGAGGGATTCAGAGGGAGAGAACAGAAGGCAGAGGCGGTGGGACTTGGAGTCAGAGATTGGCAGCTGCTGCGCTGCTGGCTTGAAGCTGCTGGCTGAGCGTGAGGAAGGGACTGCCCGGGAACGAGGCCCCAGAGACTGGAAAGGCAGCGGAGCTGAGCCTCTGGGTGGAGGCGGCCCTGCTGACACCTCACTGTCCGCCCAGGGGCCTGGCTTTGGACCTCTGGCTTCCAGAACAGTAAGAGAATAAGTGTGTGCTGTGCTAAGCCACCAAGCTTGTGGTAATTGGTTACAGAAACCCAGGACACAAACACACTCTCCCTCCTGAGGCGCCTGTTCAGCCTGCAGGCTGGGGCCTCCTGGGGAAGCCCTGGTCCAGGTACCCCCTCCTCTCCCCCCCCCCCCTAGCCCCGGCTCCTGTGGACGCCTCCCGCAGCTCTCCCCCGGAGGCTGCTATCGCAGCGGCCTCTGCTCACCTGACCTTGGCCTCGTCTGTCACTCAGCACGGACCTCGCCAGGCTAGCACTGACCTCCTCCTCCTCCTGCAATTGGGGAGATGCCTGGGGCATGGCAGAGGAGGGAGCTGAGGCTTTGAGAGGAGTAGCGAGTGCCCAAGGCCCCTCAGCCAGCAAAGTTCAAAGCCAGATGTGAACCTGGGCCTGGCTGAATCCAAAGCTGATGTTCCCAGCAGCTCCTCTGCCCGTGGACAGACAGTAAGTGACCTGAGTGAGTGACAGGCAGGCAGCACAGGGCTCCGGGAAGCACATTGTGGTAAGTCCCTCCCTTCCTGAGCAAACCAAGGAAGGCTTCCTGGAAGAAGGCCTCGGAGGGTGAGGGTCGCTCAGGGGGAGGACATAGAACAACAGCCGAGGATGAGGGAGTGAGAGGGCGGGAAAGGTGAGGCGCTCGGTCGGGAGATGACCCCAGGCCCGGGTTGTAGAGGCTTTGGATGCCAGGCTGCGCCTGAGGAGCACAGACACGGGAGCAGGAATGCCAAATCCCTTCCACTGCGGCTCTGGGGAGGGTGGCCTGTTCCAATTTGTAAGCTGCCGAGATAGGCAAAAGCTTAAGGGGTGGGGCTGTGTCAAGGAGGCGGAGGGTGGGGCAGGGGACCAGACTTTAGAGCCATTTCAGAGCATAGGCCGACAAGACCTGCTGACTTGCTGGCCTCAAGGCATACGGATGAAGGAGTGTCCATGCCCCCACCCAATGGTCAGAGGCTGGTTTCAGCAAACACGACCGGAAGCACAGATGTGGATCCACAAAGTAAGGAGAAATCCTGGTGGCAACCAGGAGGAGGTGTTCCAAAGACAACAGAATGGGTCAGGACTCAGGAGACAGGTCAAGGGTGCAGACAGGAGAAACTGGGCAGGCCATAGTGGCCACAGCTGCAGATGAATGAGGTAGTGAGGGAAGGCGCACCCAGAGGGGACCAGGGCCCCCAACCCCAGCACCCATCTGGATCCATCTGGCATTGAGCCTTTCCCGGTGGGCTCCGCTTCAGGGAAACCTGATAGCAAATTCCAAACCAATAAGAGCAAATAAATGAGTGGTGATTACTGACAATAGGAGAGGGTAACCACGGGGTGCCTCCAAATAGCATCTCCTCCAGTATGTATTAAGTGTTTTATAGGTCATTAACTACTTGACAGAGAGAGCCTGACACTTAAAGCGAAGAATTCTGTGCCTCTGCCAGGGAAAATCAATCAGAAATGAAGATAGAGCGTGGCGGGCGTTAGGATGTGCTGGGTGGGCGAACGGGGTTCCGTTTATTCATAGTCCTAAGGTCCTCTCCATTGTGACAAGTGACAGGCACCATATGAGGCATTGGACGCCATTTATAACCCCCAAACTGGAGATTAAGAA